>JBAWJW010000044.1:0-228811 GCA_037356055.1 Xylaria sp. Z34 | reverse complement strand
TCTCGTTTGTGGGGGGTGGGGGGGGGGGGGGGGGGGGGGTTCCGAAACCCTCGCAGGTTACGCGCACGTTACATGGTAATAAGCTGACTCCGGGTTTTCTAGATGTGCCCGCGTCGTGGCCACGACAACTGCAGGGCCGCCTCCACTTCAGTCAAACGGTATCGTTTCCAAAAGCCCAAATAGCATTCGAAATTACTGGGGTGTCCGCCCTGACGGTAGCTTCATCGTTGGCGGTTCGGAAAGCTATATTGGCCAACGCGAGCTCTGGGAGAGGAACTTCGATGATGCGTCATTGATCGAACCCGCACTTCCGTTTGCGAAGCAGTGGGCTGGTAAGTATCTCGTTGGCTGGGAGGAGGCTGAGATGAATGTTGAAAACGCGTGGACAGGTATCATGGGGGTGAGTGAACCCCTTTCTTTTCTCCGATCGTTCAATATTGTCATGACTCCGTCCGGAACGCTCAAGGTCTGACGAATAATGTAATAGTACACTTCGGATGACCTACCACATGTTGGGCCAGTGCCAGACAAGAAGGGCTTATATATCTGTGCTGGCTTTATTGGTCACGGAATGCCCAATGTGCTTCTGTGTGCAAAAGCTGTTGCCAAGCTTTTGAGAGATGGATCGCCGTTGGCTGCGTCAGGAGTCCCGACTTGTTACGAGACGTCTTCAGAAAGGTTGAGCAAATCCTCGACCCCTATCCCCGCCGCCAAAAACCCAAGTATTTCACAGCGAAGTTGAAGTTTAGAAACCAGCAAGCAGTGTTGTCTGACATGATGGTCATATGACACCGGCCCTGAATTAGTTAGAACGATATTTTGTTAACTGCAATACTAAACTGAAAGGGCTAAAATAGCTACGGAGTTAACTGATCCTTGCGATGTCCGGGTATATACTGTAAATAGATGATCCAGGCACCGCGGACCAACCAAGAAGTCATACAAACTCGACTACTTCAAAGCTAAACAAAACAGCTGAATATGACACCTAAATTGTTGTTTAATTGAATGTTGCTAATTCATCCACTGATAGTCCAACAATCTCTATTATTGTTAATGGCTCAAGTGCTTGATACTGGGAGGTAAGTATTTGGCATGTGTATGGTTTCTTGACCGGGTAGCCATGACACACTGCAGCAGGTCCGTAATTAGTGCCAAGACGACCGCAAAATGACCTCACCATCAAGCCACGCTTCACTTACTGTATCTGGATCAATATGTGGGGCCGACCAGGATTGCCGCGCAGCGGAAGCGTTCCCATCTCGTCGCACCTCATTTGCTCACGACAGATCAAGCCAACTTTGCCTCAACGCTCCCCCAATGCCGCTATACCTGCCCTTCATTCTCTCGCCACGAGCCTGACCGAGCATCGCATATTCTCTGCGAGCACATTGGGCATGGCCTGTAATAGTAGTTGCAATTCTTCGATTAACTTTGTATAAATTTTGTAAGTAGTCCCTGCTCATCTCCGCTTCCATTCCATGTTGCGGCCCCTATGTGCCAGTATTTATCTTCGACCGGCACGCGAAATGCGACGGTGCTGACCTCTGTGTAATTTAGGTTTCGGGTACACTAAATGCGATCTACCCCTCCGGCGCAGCCTTGGTTTCTCTTTTAATTTTATTTAATTCGTCATAATGGCCTCGGACACCCCAAGTCCAGCCTGGCATCCGGCCAAGAGGCCAAATTCCTCGGCCGATGACAAGCCTTTCGGAGGCGACAACTCTCCCGACAAATACTCCTCATCCCTATCCACGACAGATGAAATTCGCCAAAACATCGCGACCGATTCCCCAAGCGAGCACGCTACCCCCGCAGAAGACCTTGCAGCCCAACCTCCAAGCCACGACGCAGATTTTAACCACTACGAACATGACGAAGGATCTGGTGCTGCCTTGTGGGACACGGAGGCATCGGTACAGAACTGGGATGGGACGCCGATGCTAGATAATGAAGAGCTTGTTGCCGCCGCTCCGGAGCCTGCGCCGACTGAGCACACATCGAAACACCTGAGCACGATGTCTTTTGCTCGTACTGTGTCCCACGAAATGAGCTTCAATGACGACGAAGACGCGGAGTGGAACCTTCAGCGTTCCGAAACCGATCCTTTCGGCTTCATGCCGGAACCTGAGAGAACGAATTCGTTTCCTGTTGTTCCACAGACGGAAGACTCGATAGCCGAACATTACTCGCACCCTCCGCCTATGAGCCAAGCTGAAGAGATTTTGCAAGAGCTGGAAACCGAGAATTCGCATATTGATGCCGCCGCCTCTGAACCGCATGCTCTCGAACAGTCGGAGGTCGAACACGTGAATGCTCATAGGGAAGGTGGCTTGTTTGAGAACGCGGTTGGTGGGGATTTCATAGGCACTGAAGAAGAAGCATCCGACGCGCGGTACGAAGAGGGATTGCCTTTAATTCCTCAGCATGAGTCACCCGAAACAATCGCAAATATCGAGAACGTGGTCGCCGACCCGACGGATTTTTTCTCTCAAGATGAAACTGCCCACGCTGAGGACGGTTTCTTTGCGCAGATACAAGGTGACCCGAAGACACCCCCAGATGTCCCGCTAGATCGCGCACTGCAAAGGAAGTCCACGAGCATGGCAATAGGACAAGACGTCGGCCTAGTACCTCTGAGTCCGTCAGAGGATTTTCAACCAGGGACCCCGGATATGAAAAATGCTGCAAGTGTGAACGGAGACTCGGTCCACTCGCCAGAAGGAGGCGCCAAAATTGCGACTGGAGCTGATGATCTTGATGCTAAGTGGGCTGCAGCTTTTGGCGACGACGACGATGATGACTTCTTACTGGATACGACTACAGAATCTAAAGAGTTAGATCCGGCTGATATCTTTGGTAGCGATGATGAGGGATTCCTGGACGATGATGAAATACCAACCCCAGCGGCGCCTTCACAGACACAGACTCCGCAGCCGAATATCAATGGTCGTTATACGCCTGGGTCGACGCAACAGCAATCCTATACTGCCCCAAACCCATATGCGTCGGCACCTCCTGTTGCGCAAGCGCCTATAACTCAACGGCATCCGCTGTACAACTCAAGCACAGCTCCCCTTGCTGGCGGATACGTAGTGCCACCTCCGAGACCTGACGTACCCAAGACTCAGAGCTTTGCCAGCAAGTCGAAAGGCGGATACCAATCCCCTTATGATCTCCCGATGGATGTCGTTAAGATGCCGAAGAAACGAACAAGTGCACAACAGCTGCCTCGAGTTGGTACTGCATCGCCGGCACCTCCATCAGGTCTACCACCCAGAAATGCTAATATGTATGCTCAACCTCCTCTATCTGGGGGGTCAGTTTCAAGTTCATCGCCCCCAGGCTCTAGTCATTCGAATCAGCAGTCAAACCTTGGTGCACAAAAGTCTACCCCTCAGTTCAAGTCAAAGTCTAGCTTTTTTGAAGATCTGCCCATGACGTCTAAACCTCGCCCTTCGTCCCGTCAAGCAACTCATCCTTCTCCAACTCCAACAAGTCCTTATGGACAACCCGGGCCACCTCCTCAAGGACCACCAATAACCAGCCCATTGATGCCTCCACCCGTAACGTCGCCGCCAGCTCAATCCCAGCTGTCTCCGACGCGAGGTGTTGGTGTATCTGGACTAGTCGCCCCTGAACGTGTCAGTCCATATGCGTCTCTACAATCTGATGCTCCTAATAGACCTCAACCTCCCTCTACTAGCCGGTACTCCCCTGCTATCCATTCCCCCGGAGTCAATGGGATTATTCCTGCACCAGCCTCGACAAATAGGTACTCGCCAGCGCCACCAAACTCTCGGTCGTCCAGTGGGAGCTACTCTGCAGTACCTCCCCCTATGCTTCCTCATCAGCCCAGGACTTCTAGTCCACTCGCTCACTTCGAAGTCTCCCATGGGAAATCCGAGAACAAACTGGCGAGCCCGGTCAACGGGGATGGCGTTCCGTTATTACGTTCTGGTTCATCTCAATATGAACACCGTGCTACGAGGGTACCTTCACTGCCTCCAACACAAGAAGTAGAAGAAGAGCAATCATTAGAGCCATCGCCTAATATGGCTCCTAAAGGACTGGGCATTTCATCGGAACCCAGATACGCTCCAGCACGGGTGGGGCATACGCCACCGCCCCTAGGTATCCCTCCGTCAAACCCCCTCTCACCTCCGAAGCGCTCCTTATCAAATTACACGCCACAGCCTGGATCTCATACCGCTTCAAAGGAGATCGGCTTCGTACCACCACCCCGATCGCAAACGCAATCTCCTGGGGCGGCCCACGGTAACCGCGGAGTTGCAAAAGCAACCGATTCGGCACCACGACCGTCTTCAGCGCATGCGCCTACCTCTCCGCGGTCAGTACATGGCGCCCAGACCTCACATCCCACTATCCGCGCTCGTGGTATGTCTCAGACCCTCAACTTGGTGCCTCCTACAGATGGTCGGGAACTTGATCTCTTGCAGCGCTGGCGTGGAGCTCCCTGTATAGCGTGGGGGGTTGGAGGGCTATTTGTGTCAACGTTTCCCAAAGATGTGCCGCGCTACGGCATAAGCTCCAATGTCCCGCAGATCACTCGGAGCCCCGGTGAGGTCAAAGTGAAACATATGAAAGATATCCAGCCTCTCGAAGATCGACTCTCTAAATTTCCAGGTCCATTAAAAGGTAAATCCAAAAAGAAGGAAGTCAGTGCATGGCTTACAGCCGGCATTGATGGCCTCGAGAGGACATTACCGAACTTGTCGTTCCAGCATCATGTTTCTCACGAAGATAAGAGAGGAGTCGAGCGACTATTGTTATGGAAAATCTTGAGGGTCCTGGTCGAAAATGATGGCGTTCTTGAAGGTAGTCCCGCGGTTGAAAAGGCCGTCCGCGACGTTATCTCACCAGGGCTTGGATCTGCCAGTCCTGAGGTATCATCGGCGATCTCTGCTAGCGTGGACCTAACAGGAATGACTGCAACGGCAGCTGGAATACAAGCAGATGCTTCGGATTCCGCGGCGACTGAGCTCATACGGAGGCATCTGCTTCTCGGTGATCGTGAGAAAGCCGTATGGGCAGCAGTAGATAAAAGATTATGGGGTCACGCTATTCTCATATCCAGTTCTATGCCCAATCCCGATCTTTATAGACAAGTTGCCCAGGAATTCATCAAGAAAGAGGTCAACCATGCGGGCCATGGTAATGAGTCTCTGGCTTCCCTTTACAGTGTTCTATCGGGAAATTTCGAGGAGGCTGTCGATGAACTCGTCCCTGTGCACGCTCGAGCTGGCTTACAGCTGATGTCGACGTCCGCTTCTGCGACGCCTCAAGATGTACTGGCTGGGTTGGACAAATGGCGTGAGACACTAGGCATGATACTTAGTAATAGGCGACAAGGGGACGGCCAGGCATTGCGTTCATTAGGAAACCTCCTTTCCGGATACGGAAGAGCTGAAGCAGCACATATTTGCTACATATTTGCAAAGCAGTTCGCCATCTTCGGCGGCTTGGACGACCCTAACGTCAATTTTGTCCTTGTAGGCGCCGATCATCGACGCCAGGCCGACCAATTTGCTAAAGAAACCGAAGCACTTCAACTGAGCGAGGTGTACGAATATGGGCTATCACTTGCACCTGGTCCAAATATAGCACAAAGCTGTCCTCATTTAGCTGCGTACAAGCTACAACATGCTATAGTTCTTGCCGAATACGGTTTCCGAGACAAGGCCCTGCATTACTGCGAAGCCATATGGGGCGCTATTACATCTCAAACGAAGAAGTCGCCTTATTTTAACCCTGTACTTGAGTCGGCTGTTGATGATATTATGAGAAGATTGAAGCAGGCTGCTGGCGAGGAGTCATCGTCATGGATCACCAAACCCAAGATGGATCAAGTCTCCAGTAACATGTGGTCTCGTTTCAGCAAGTTTGTTGCTGGTCCTGATGAGAATGGTGCTGATAATGGAGTCTCTGGTGAAGGCAACGCCGAAATCGGGCCATTTGCACGCATTGCCGGTGGGACGCCTGCTGTTAGTCGGTCGCCCTCTGTTTCTAATTTTGAAGTGTACGGCACAAGCCCATCAGTACCTACGAACAAGGCTTCCTCAGCATACGCTCCGGTTACTGCCCAATCCACGGCCTCACTATATGAACCCACTGGTGCATACAATCCGGCGCCTCGATCGTCAATAGAGAGAACATCGGGCGAGCTACGGCGAGGTTCCTACGAGTTTGCAAGGCGAGATTCAGATATGCAGAGCGCAAACAGCAATCCATATGCACCCATGTCTATGAGCAACTCTTCATCTAAAAATCCTTATCAGCCCACGTCGCCATCAGATGCGTCACCCTATATGCCTACTTCTCAAAGCCAATCATCGGCTCCCATGCCTGAACAGTCGTCCGATGTTGGATATCCGGGATATCAACCATTCGGTGGTGACCAGGGCCCCGAAGACACTGGTACTGCGCCAACAAGCGACGCTGGCTTCAACTCAGGTTTTCAGCCTTCTTACGGGGGCTATGAGCCACCCTCAATGAATGGCTTTGAGTCACCTACAGCACAGTCAGGTATTTCGACGGGTGGCTTTGAGCCTCCTTCATATCAGCCTTCTGGTTTCGAACCACCTTCTTATGAACCTGGCCCAATGGGTGACGACGAGTCCGAAAATAAACCTAAAAAGAAGAGTTTTATGGACGATGATGATGACGATATCCCTGGTTTAAAGGCTCAAGGCAAGAGCAAGGCTGACAAGGACCGAGAAAATGAGGAAATGTTTCGAAAAGTGGCCGAGGAAGAGGGTGAGTCTCATCACATATAAATATCAAGAAAACATGCTAACAGGTACCAGCAAAACGGGCTGCTGAAGCTAAAGCTACGAAGAAGGGTGGTTGGGGCTTTGGTGGGTGGTTTGGTGGCAAAAAGGACACTGCCGAACTACCTAACAAGCCTGTCAAGGCCAAGTTGGGTGAAGCCAGCAGCTTCGTGTATGACCCTGATCTGAAGCGTTGGGTCAACAAAAAACCGGGCGCCGAAAACACACCTGCGAAGGCTGCTACACCACCACCACCTCGCGCTGCTAGTACGCCTCCTACTACGTCGGCATCGCCAATGATGATTCCACCACCCTCTCGCCCTACCCCCCCTCCCATGACATTGAAGAATGCAATTTCCACCGAAAGTCTGAATGCACCGGGCGGCGCTCCCCTCATGGCGCGCAGCGTCTCAAACCAGAGCAATGCGAGCGCACCGGGTGGTGCCCCAAGTGCACCACCCAGTAGACCAGCTACCAGCCTAAGCAACGCGAGTAGCATCGATGACCTTCTAGGAGCAGCGGGACCGCGAAAAGGCCCCAAGAAAGCCCGAAAAGCGGGACGTTATGTGGATGTTATGGCGAAGTAAGACCTTCGGCTATAAAGATGAGTACATGTTGATACAGAGACGCCTCGAGCATGATCTGCTACGATTACAGCAGGGGGGTGGGTTGGTAAAGGGGGTAAATGACAGTAAAGATACGGCACGGGCATACTCCATGCTACTAAGCCTTGGACTGGCGTTGATGGATTTACAGATATTATTATTTTGCAGGCTGTGTATCATAGACTTAGCGATCTTGTAATAAGTTACATTCTTTCTCGGTTCAGTCGTTGGTTAAAAGGTGCCCTTCGGTGACTTGTGGACGTAACACTGCTCTGAACTGAAACAGCGCAATCCCCGTTAGGTCTGGTTTGTTTGGCCCTACCTGGTTCGAGTTGCGCCACTCGAAGGAGATGGTGAGTGGCCTCGCCTCAAGGTACGACTTATGTTCACGCGAGGGATTATTGTCTAGAGTTTGTGATCTATCAGGGGAGTGGCGCGAGCTGAACCTCAGATGTAATAGTGACAGTCTAAGACATAAGGACTAGGCAGGCGGCTAATTATTTGACCAAGACACGTATTATAACACAGCCTACTATATATAGACTAGTCTAGGATATCCCACGAATGTGAAGCCGCATAGCTAACGTCCATCACCAATGAGAGAGAACGTTCCAACAAAATGTTTTTTGTTGCCATTTCCTTATCGATAGATGTATAACAGACTCACTTTTGCCAAGGCAATTTTGTTACACGTGCTTATTCTAATTGTTCGAGGGATTACGTTGTCTGTGTGAGATAAGTTGCAGTTCTCCCTGTTGTTGAACCCACCGACGAATCTAGATGCACGATACGGTTCGGACCGAAGATGATGTGACCAACCATGCTCGCTCTCCTTCTGCTCTATCAACCGGAGGTGAGACTTGCGGATCTTGGTTGGAAAGTAGCTTCAGTCTGGAACGGGATACAAATGCGTTGTATGTCTGCAAGGGGTTTGTAGGTGTTACCAAAACATCCGGGTGGCACGGTGATTCTTTGCACTTATGACACAATATCACACGTAGGTTCGCTTCAGCCTATATGTATATATATCTGGCATCGATCTCCCTATCTTCTTGGCGGGTTGATGCATATCTCAGCATCTTCACCACTGCCGAGCTACCTACACAACTCCACGTTGAACAACACCAGACGACAAATCGTCCTGATTTCCCCTTCCCATCAACTCTCAGCGAACATGTCTGCCGCTGAAGCGGAGTGGAAGGTAATCCACTACGAGGACGAAGAGCCCGTAGGCATCGTAAATCAATTGCCGATCGATGGCCGCGCCTCGTGCTTGAAGGTCCTTGTGCCACATGCCGCCATCAAGAAATACACGATGAAACAAGAGAATGCCGAAGGAGAGATGGTCACGGTCCTCGAGAACCCGCTCTCGCACGTCTTGTGTTCCATTTACGTGTTCTACACCGATCCCGAGCCGGGGTGTTGGAGTCCTCTGTACCGCAACCGGGCCGACTGGGATGGACTCCCCGCGAAGGATGGCTATTATACGTTCTATGGTCTGAATCCCGTCTCACCACTCTGGGGAGGGTCTAGCTATTATCATAATCTGGAGTTTTACGATGCTGATAACGAGGAGTATGTTCAGGACATTCTATACTATAGTAACACCTTCACTCTAGGATGTGTAGACTAGTAGTGTTGGGATAGAATGAGGGTATAGGGTTGAATGGTGAAGCGAAGAGGGATGTCTGATCGCGAACCACATGCACACAATAGTGCTTGTGGCGTTTTATATATCAGCCACGGGCTGGCCTCGTGAGTGGGCTGGTTTTTTGATATCAGGATGTTTTTATCTTCCACACAGTGGAAGTATGGAAGTAATTTCATTGTCGAGTTGAATTGTATCATTGCCTCGGTCTAATAGAGGGGCCAGAGATTTATAAGTCCCGTGAACTTAGTCACACGTTTGAATTGTAAGAGTAGCCTCACTAATACTAGATAATTATTGTGCAAGGAGTACTGAAACGCAAACTACCTGAAGTAAACTTGTTATAAAGCAAGCTGTCCGAACTACGACATCTGTTATGAAACAAGTATAAGCACATGTGATAGCACTTTTAGCGTAGTGCGAGGGCTCACAAAGCTTCAGAGCTAGAAAGCTAATCGCACGAGAACAACCTGGATATCATAGGTTAACGTTAGTATGTACACGTGTTTGAACCCTGGTATATATAGATATTACCTAATGAAGGGCTCCTTCTGCGTATCATGCAGTCAAATTTCTCTGACTGAGGGTCTCTGCTACCCTAAGCTATCATAGACACATTGCTTATCAAAGTCGGTGGCTTCCGTAGTGATCATCTTTTTGACCGCGTGGGGGCTTTCTGTCCAAAGATTAAAATAATTAGGACTACAAATCGTGGACGTATAACTAGGGGTTCTAACCGTAGTGGCTATGTCAGGCTATCGTATTTACATTAAGCTATACGTTTCAAGGCTATAGACCCCAGATGTTATTATACGAGGAGAAGAATCAGCCTATCGGTGATTATATACAGCAATCATTAAAATACCATCCCTTTGAGCGGACCCGAAATTGTATCTTAAGGATTGGGCCGATGTGGCGGTCTTTCGGTGTTTGGTATTCGACAAACAAACTCCTGCGGTGATACGAGGAAGTGTACTGGCTGTCTACTTTGTCACGCAAGGCCCACGGGTTACAGCGACAATGTGATGCAATGGAGGCTGATATCATACTATGTAGCCTTGCGGTGTAGTTATTGTGCAAGACCTTTACATACTGCTATGCATGGCTGCACGTGGGGAGATACAAGAATGTTTCGCCCATCGTTTGAGATGCCCGTTAAATGAGTCGTGGCGCTTGCCGTGATACGGCGGCTGGGAGGCTTGATTGTTTGTTATCGTCACTCGCACGGGCGACTGCATCTGTGGGCAGCAACGAGCGGCTATTAAAATGATGTTGGCCATGCTCACTCGATGCTGGCGGGTAGTCAACTCTTGAGTGTATTCTCCTGTCAATTTTCTAGTCATATACATGCGTCATTCGTGCATTGGAACTGTCAGCACTTTAAACTCGAACGCCGGTTGACATCCAGAAGAGTATACCGACATCCGATATGCCTCCCCATGCTCAATCGCAGGGCCTGTTCGTGGTGAGGGAGGCAGAGATGTTCAATCCAGGAATGTCCTGGGCACTCTGCTTCTTCGACGGCAAAGATGACCCACAGGTCCAGGAATTCCGGCCTCCAATTTCAGCGTGCTTACACATGCAATCCGTATCCATATACATTCCATATCATGTTTTACATCCATTTGCCGGTCACCGACATGTAGGCATGACGCTATATCCGTACCTCCGAGACCCGGCCGCCCACTGCAGGTTGAAGGTCTTCCAGTGCGATGACTTTGGAGCGCCGTTACAGTGGCGGTACACCTTTCACATGCATTGGGACCAGACTTATCGGAACGAGCACTTCAAATTCATTGGCAAACTCTCAGGGGACAAGCGTATCCGCTTTCGTGCAGGGACGTACTTCATCGAATGCGAGTTCTACAAGGGACACGGGGAGGGCAATACCCCTGACGCGACATACACTACTGGCATGTTTGATGTGGTATAGAATGGGAGGTAGAGTGAAAACTCATCGGGATCATAAGTCTCTTGCTAACTTGAACCTAGGTGCCATTCTCCCTTAATCCTTAGCTCTGACTTGGAAGGTTCTCGAACACACGTGGATACGATGGAGATGAGCACCACCACGTGGCATGCGGGACGTCAGATCGTTTTGTCTTGGAATTGTCAGGGATGCTCTGTTAGCAATGACGATTAACAGCTGGGGTAGCTATTATTGACAAACTTCCCTTTCCGAAATATGCATCTTACTTAAGGCAAACTACCGATATACTTCCTTATTATATGCCTAGGTAATAAGTAACATTCGGATCAACTGGTTCATTGACAGCAATGCCGGCTCCAGATGGCGGAGTCTCGAATGTACAACGATAGAACTCATAATGCCCAATCGAGCTTCCAAGAAACGCCTCCCACATTGTTTGACATTAAAAGTTGGTCTATAGGGAGTGGGTGTGTTTGTCGTCATGCAGGACGCCAGGGGCTGACGATATATCATATATCTTAGTTTTTTCTTGCAGGACTACAGAAATTGAGAGTTGTGTTGCATTGCCGGCTACCCACATGGGGATGCATACCTAATTTCGGGGTTCAACCGGGGACCTCAGAAATCCTCCATCACATATGATAGATCCCGTAACACAGAACAATAATATTACTTTTCTTCTACAGTAAAGCATTTTATTTCGATTACACATTCTGGTTATCTATACTACGGCTACCCCGTTCCGAGCCACTTCGAGGTTCGGGAACTAACCCAGGGTTTACTGTAGTATTACATTCGCAAGGGCTTGGTAAAACGGATTCCTTGACCAATTGGCTAGTGCTGACATCGCTGTCCCCCAACGTGATACTACTTTATAGTAGTTATTGAGCTCATGGTACTTGTGAGAAGCCCAGAGACCGAACAAAAGAGACGTATTGAAATAAAAATGTACCTCGATACTACGAGCTACATCACACGCCATGGGTTATAATTGTAGCCTATGACGTAAATGAAGTTTGCCCCGCCGAGGCGAGGAGTTGAATCGGCTACTCTAGATGTGGTCTGTTGAACTTGGCTCGGCTGAAAGCTGGAGATGTATGGGGCGAGGGGTTGCGACTCTGTGCGTGGTTCAAGGACTTGAATCAGCCGCTAACCTAGCACATCCTGGTTTGCCACTAAGACACGATCGACGTTCTCAATGGCGTAGAGTTTCTAAGGCTAGAAGATGAGCGCAGCAGAATGCCTGAATCACTCATACTATCGGTCAATCTCATAGTCCGTCAAACACTCACTTTCAGTTCACAAACATAAGCTGGTATCGTAGCTCATAAGGCCTTCCGATTAAGCCCTTAATAAGGAACTCGTATACTACAAGCGCCTCCCGGACGATACAACGTCTAAGGAAGCTCCTTGAGAATACCGAGACCGTCGTCTTGCCGCCTTTCAGGTCGTGCCCCGCAAAGCGTCATTCATTACACAACAAAATTTCAGTAAGCTCGTTGTGTTTGTTGCTGGAAAAGGGGCAGACTTGCTAGCCTCCTCGCTGCTTGCATCGGTCCCTGGTTCGGGCGCGCTCGAGCCAGCTATCACTCCCTTGAGCCTACACTCGAGCAGGAAGACATGCAGAAATACAAAAATATTCTGCTTCACTGTATATTGCATAGGAGTCTTCTAAGCTTCCGTTGAGAGCCAGTAAGGTTGACGTCGAGCACGAATGGCCCGCACTTTATAGACTGGGTATCGTAGATATAGAATACTATCTCAAATTGAGTAACAACAAGTTCTAGGATGAGTGGCGGGGTTTCTCTCAAGTTGAATATGTTGACTCTTTCGGGTTTGTGCAATGACATGACACTAGCATCTGGGGTCTACGAAGTTCTCGGTTCTGACACATCTAGAACACAAGGATCGTACTCATCTGAAGCCGATGGGGTTTGTCTAGCGGAGTGTAAGTATAAATTTCATAAGCTTTGCTATATATTAGCTACTGAACTAGCGGCAATCGGACCATTCAGAAGCCATTTCAAAGGCAACACTCAATCACACATAAGGGTGTTATCAGTTTTCACGCCGAGCAGCAAGACCCTCAGGTATCATTACTATTCTAGGAGGAAACGGCAAAGAGGTTAAGAAACGATATGACGCCTACATCCGAGATGCAAGACTACCTCTATCGTCTGCCTTCGTTACGTCTACTGACGTAGCGGGGGATATGTTGAGTTGGATGCTTTACTGCAAGCGCTTCCTTTTTTGGATCAACAACATTACAAATCCTAGACACGTCTATGGTAACGCAAGATTCGAGTCGAGCGATTTCCATACGCGCAGCACCGCGTAGCTTAACAAACAACGAAATTGCGTGGGCATAGAACTTAACGGCAAGCTCGATCTCTGGTGTCTTATAAAGCCGCGGACGTTCCGTCTTCACGACAGTAGAGTCAAAGGCCAGGAGCCCTCACACGTCCATCATCTTCCGTTCATTGGTCCACATACCGGGAAATTGAATCCGTTGCCGACATCTTCATACGCATCCAGAACCCCACTGGCCGGTGGAAGAATTACGTAAGCGCTGTGGTGTTTAAGGCTAGAGTCTGTAATCTCAACGCACCCAAGGCTTCGCAAGATGAGGATATGACGCCGGGATTTCTCAGAGATCAGCTTGATGCAAAGCAGCGGGTGCAGGGATGGCGGTTAGCCAACACTGGCCGGGACTCGCATACAACATCTCTAGAGGGGAAACCCCGGATTGCATACAGAGCAATATATAAGGTTCGCCATGCCACAAAAATGATGCTACCAGTTTGGTGAGGTTCAAAACGACACAAAGAACATCCTATGTGCCTAAAATGGCCGTTATGGGACTCTGGAAGAAGAAAGAGGGTGAATTATGGTTCAGAATTGTTGTACGCATGGTTTCATATTCAGTACGTGTTCAATCATAGTAATGTCATTAAACACTCCGTGCTGTTAATAATCAAGCTCTTGGATGTCTCAGTACATAAAATAATAGGTTGGCTAAGTGAATACTATTATTGAAATCATTAGAGTTGGACTTGTAATTTTTCTGCGCATCACCGTAATTGGTTATTCTTCATATTATAGATGGTCATTAGCTTATTCATTCTGAGCCTACTCTCTGTCGCCGTAATGATTGTTTATTTGTATCGGCCGCAAAATTCTAGCAAGTTAAACGTAACTAAGAATCAAAGTCCGAGTTCAAGGTGAGGGGCGACAGTAGCGAGTCGACCAGGAACAAAGATTTTGTCTTATTCGAAGTACAGTAAAGAGCTTATTAACCCTCCCTCGCAGACATTACAATAAGGCCTCTTGATGCCACGCCAGTCACAGGCCGAAGAACACACTGGGTGATGAACTCTGCATACCTAATCCAGCGCGACGACAACCTTAAATGCGTTTTCATTGGGTACAATGGAACCCCATTTGCCCATCAACAACAAGAACAGGAAAAACCCACACAGGCACGAGAGGGATAGTCATAGGTGCAGCTAGCGTTGCTGCTTCGTTCTTTGTTACACTCTCGTGGTCTCGACTTTCTCGAGCAGCGACACTGGTGGCATTGCGTTGGTCGTTAACTTCGCGGGAGGATGTGTAAAAACGACTGTTTAAGGGTGGGTAGTCGGAGCGACCACGGTAGCGTTCGCCGTCGTCATGCTCACTGTAAGGCGGCGGAGGATCTTCAAAGTCATAGTTCGAACTAGATGCACTTAAAGTAAGGATCCTGTTTCTGGCAACAAAGGCACCGCTTCGTCGGGAGGTTTGGTTGGTGCGGTGAGATCCTGCCGCGGAAACCAGAGTGGGAACGGTGTTACTCTAGTTCACCTCGTTAGCGATAATCTCATTTAGTGTGAAGAAGACAAGAATAGATAGTTATTGCCATCCGACTTATCAGCCGGTTTCAAGACGTTTCTGCTAACAATTCTATAGCACCTACCGTCTGGTGACGAGGGGAATCCTTCTGATGTTGTGCTAATGCATTATCTGATGCGAACACTCCCCCGGACTCGCAGCGGATTCTAGGTCGAACTTTCGTGGCCATTTTTGTCTCGTCGGGCGATTATCGTCTTCTCTTGTTTCCTTTCTCTTTGGGAAACCAGCCTTGAAGATGACAGCTTTTCTGCGATATTTAGGGTAGGTAGGAAGAATAGGAGAAAGTGATGGAAAACTGTCGACGTACGATACAATTGAGATTATCTTATGCCATACCCCGTGGCTAGATTGACTGCCTTCCACTGCATATGCAGTCGTCAATAATGAAGACTAACCCCCTGGAAGATTCATGTAGGGAATAGCACACCGTCGAGTCACCTTTCAACACCATCCTAACGTAACCAGAACAGGACACCTGCCCCGTAAGATCGAATATCATATCACACAGTGAAGAATGCAAATCAACTTTAGGGCCTTTTGGGGAGCATGTAGCAAATCCTAAGTCATTAACGCCGAGTGAGGTTGATGACCTATCACAAGTGGCCTGACATAAAAAGAACAAAAGTTTGTAGCCCACCTGCGTCTGCCACCCTTTTGGCTAGGGATACCACCAATTTCCCACCTATACAAAAGTGCCTTTCTAAGCTATATTCTGTGGCACCAAATTATACGAGGAAGACGTGTGCATTTATAAGGTCAAAGGCATACACGAGTGGGCACTCGAGTATGCCTTTGAGCTTCTAGGTAGCATACCACTTGTGCCGATACCTTAATTACAGTAATGAAAAGATGCTGTTAATTTAATTGCTGAGTTATTACATATAAGCAGCCAGATGTTAAGCCACGCAGAGGTATAGTCCTTACCTCAAATCTAACTGTATGCGGCTAAAATGGCGTATGTTTGACTATCAATGGGAAATCGGTGGCAAAAGGGTGACAGACGCAGGTGGGCCAAACACAAAAAGCGAAGATTTATATGTCTGATCCAACAGCATAAAGAGTCATGATTTCGCCCGGACTTGAACCGGAGACCTTCAGTGTGTTAGACTGACGTGATAACCAACTACACCACGAAACCAATGATTAAGTAGTGATTAGAAAAATATTCCATTATCAAGCCTTCAACACGAAAGGTCTGAATTAGTCTCTTTGAGTTTCCACAAGGAGACTGGATATGGGTAGCAGGTTCACGAAGTGTGTATAATGCGACTAAACATCAAATTGTTCTTCCTACAAATACGGACAGTTTCAGATGAAAGGAAGTCGAGTTGACCACCTTGTTTGATTGAGTTTAGCGCTCCTATGTACAGCTCATGACTCCTACGTCAAGGTAAGACTCTTCATGCTGCCGCAATGTCTTGGCGGCAACTGGTTAATTGTCTGCTTAGTTAGCACATCACACTCATACCTGGGAGACTTGACGGCTGGTTGCACTGTAGTTGAGCTGTTCCGGCGTTAGTTATCTAAGTAATATATCGATCCACCCGTCTTTGCTCACGTTGAGGAAGTCGTCGTTGCTACCGACGGCGTTCCCATTCGGGCTCGTCCTCAAAGTCCTTTCCAATCTCTCCCTACCGTCACTGTCAGAACCCGATGTGTAATTGTCGTCCGTTGTCATGTCATTAACTTGTCATTGCCAATATTATTGAAGGAGCCTCTGTTGGAAGGGAGATGGTTCCCCCAATAACCCTTTGGGTTCCGCTGCAACAGTAGCGATGAACAGAGAGATGATAAGAACTTTGACCTGCATCTCTGGGCATTGGCTTTAACCATGGTACAGTAATATTCGACCAACCCGATTGATAATATGATTTCGTAGCAAAAAGACACCTAGTATTAAACTTATTACGACAGCAATTGAAACGTAGATCGTCAGCTGGTAAGGGTATCTGATCGGGGAATATGTAATTACCGATATGCACTACGATCTCGATAGCCCATATTTTGTTGGAAAGCTTTACCTTTCCCGAACACGTATTGGCAAGGACAATTTAAGTGTGAGAGAAAGTGAAGCTTGAGAAGTTCTAACGGTAATCCCTAAAAGTCTAAATCTTCTCTTCTGCAAGAATCCTATTGGTTCATACGGACTCTGCAACGAGCTGATTGGTCAAACTCTAAAAAGGCATCAACCACAACGTATTCGCACTAAGTTTAACTATAGCTGAGCGTATAGCTTGCGTACTGCAATAGTGAACATGGTCACTAACGGCCACTTATATCTAAGTGCGGAGTAATATACCGTGTGAGCTTTATAGTGGCTTAAGCCACATCTCTACTACAAGAATATGCAGGTCTAACCTAAAATTGAAATGCGTAGCATTTCAATTTTCACCGTATCTAAAATAGTAAGCTGCAGCTATCAATGGTAAAACTTTCCATTTTAGTAACAGCTTGCCTGGCGCTATAGAGTACTTATTTGGTTGACAGTCCTATGACTATCAGGCCGCCTAGCATATGAAATGCGATTGAAAGCAATATTCCGATTTCGCTCATTAATTGGCTCCAAGATACACCTTAGGTAAATTGGAACTTATTGGAATTATCATTCTCACTTCGATTCTACACTGGGCTAAAGTTGTTCAGTAGTTGAGAATATCGCAATGTTGAACAACTTAGGAGGTTAGTTTTACCTACCTACCTAATGATAAGGTTAGTTTCCCTCAAGGGCTAGCTCCCCTGTTCCACTAGCGCAAAAAGGTTGTACCAACTACTAAATAGGTATTGTGTCTATTTAACAAATTGAACTCCTGCGGCCATTGAATCAACTCGTATGTCTTCAGGAGCTCGATCGACGGGATCTTAGTGCCAAAGCACGTCAATCATCTCATCTTTCCAAAAGTTAAAGAATCTTGGATCCTCGTTAGTGAGCTCGCTAGTTACAGAGTTTGGAAGAGCTGTCCGGTAAATACACCGTTATCATCCGCCGCTAGAGTCGCGGGATCGGCCCGTAGAGGGCTCGGCGTTATTCACGAGGAGCATGATGCTCCTATAGCTGAGAATCAGTATTATGTGATATCCTGGTTTTCTAGGCGTAGACGCGGGTGTAAGGTAAGGTCAGGGTGCATCCGGCGCAGATGTCGCAGACAACTCTCACGGCAATCTACATTTAGATCTTCAATTATGTTTGCCGTGAAACCGGCTATCCTCGACCTCCATGAGAACTTGTAGAAGCCTGGAAATACTCACGGGCCTGGTGCTTGCTCCTCGTTCACATATATCTTGGATTGGAACAAGACATCCAGCTCTGGCGCCTGGCTCGATGTCGCCAATTCGACGGCTCTTCCTAAGCCTTCTTCATGTAAGTCCAGTGTGTGGCTCAGGTATTGAGAAATGTCAGATAAAATACTGGAATTAGAGCAACGGTGGACCTACCTTGACGAGAGCATTGGATACGGAGGTGTAGATGGCTGATCGGTCGGGATGTTTTGGACCGACTGCATTGGATAATTTCCGTCGATTTCCCCAAACAAGGCATTGCGGGGTCTCCGCGAGGTTTCTTTCCACGAATGCTAGACTGCTACTCCAGATCTCATTCCAACAACGCCAAGGATAAGAAAAGCTTTGTACCAGCCAACTCCGCATTTACCTTATTCGGGTCTCATGACGAGAGATTGGCGAAACCTCCGCTGGGGTTCTGCGCTAGGGGTAGAGGCTACAAGGAGAAGATGCCTCGGGTTCACATTTTATTTATTGCCCGTCGAAAGTTGTGAGAGAGAAACCATTGTGTCTCGTCGCATTGTGACATTCCAGATCATTCTTGCTCTATACGCCCTCACCATGACTCCATGGCGTCCATTGACCCCCTCGCTTCTACTCGCGACGAGTATGGCTTTAGACGGTAGCCGGTACCTTTGGTATAATCAGCCTGCTATTGAATGGGAGAAAGGCTCTCTTCCGATAGGGAACGGGCGCATGGGCGCCACCATCTACGGCAGCCTCCAAGAAGTGGTCACTCTCAACGAAGACACAATATGGTCCGGTCCCTATCAGGACCGAACTCCCGTCGATGGCCTTGCTGCCCTGCCCAAGGTTCGTGAGTTGTTACTAGCGGGAAACATAACAGGTGGTGGCGATCTCGCGCTAGAGGACATGAATCCACCTTCAGAGTTGAAGGCGGAGCGCAGTTTCAGCTATTTTGGAAACTTGAACATGGATTTTGGGCATTCTGGCAATCCTGACAACTATATGAGATGGCTTGATACAAGGGCTGGTAACTCTGGGGTGTCGTACACTTACAACGGTGTTAGCTACACGTGAGCTCTTGAAAATTCCCATACCTCCCGGGAGTTCGAGAAAGCCAACTTGCTGAGATTTCGGTAGGCGTGAGTATGTCGCGAGCGTCCCGGCCGATGTTCTCGCGATGCGGTTCAACACTAGCGTAGACGGTAGCTTGAACCTCACGGCAAGTATAACTCGGTCGTCTGGCATAGTATCAAATGTTGGAAGTATTGAGGAAGGTGTTGCAGTATTAACTTTTCAGGGTTCAAGTGACCAGGATGACGATGAGAATCCAATTCTATTCACCGGAAAAGTATATTTCGTAGCTGACGGAGGTGAGTTATCCCTGTGAATTAATGCTCTGTTATCACATCACTGCCGACTCATAGCTCACTTATGAAATTCAACAGCTAATCTGTTCGCGTCTGAATCAAATATTCAGATCACCGGGGCAACTATGATCGATGTATTCTTTGACACCGAATCGAACTATCGATATCCCAGTGCTAGCAGCCTTGATGCTGCAATTAAGAACAAGGTGACAGCGGCGATTAGTGATGGCTTTGATTCGGTACGCGAAGCAGCGATAGCAGATACGTCAACTCTACTTGGACGCGCGTCTATAGATCTAGGACAATCTCCAAACGGATTAGCCGATCTTCCGACTGACCAGAGAGTGAATAATGCTCGCAGCAACAGCGATGATGTCGAATTAGTGACGTTGGCTTGGAATCTGGGCCGTCATATGCTCGTCGCCTCGTCCCGAAATACGGCTGCCGCTGTAGATTTTCCGGCCAATCTGCAGGGCGTTTGGAATAACGCTACTAGTGCACCATGGGGCGGGAAGGTTGGAACTATTTTCTTCTTGTTTCGTCGCATTTCAGAGAAGAACATTTCCTTTTTGAACCAATATAGTGTTCAGAAGTCCCTAAAACCTTCATACAAGTCACACTTCAGTTGGCGATAACTAACTCCGGGTGTTACTATAGTATACCATCAACATCAATACTGAAATGAACTACTGGCCCGCCCTGACGACCAACCTTTTAGAGACGCAGGAGCCGCTTTACGACTTGATGGCACTTGCGAAGCCCCGGGGTCAGCAATTGGCCCAAGACATGTATGGCTGCAATGGTACAGTCTTTCATCACAACCTTGACCTTTGGGCTGACCCCGCCCCTACGGACAAATACCGGTCGTCGAGCATGTGGCCGATGGGCGCAGCATGGCTTGTCCAGCATATGATAGAATATTACCGATTTACGAACGACACCAACTTCCTGGAAAGTACCGTCTACCCCTATCTCGTCGACGTTGCTTCATTCTATTACTGCTATACGTTCGAGTATGAAGGCTGGCAGGTTTCTGGGCCCTCACTATCACCTGAAAATACCTTCAAAGTACCCAGTGGTATGTCCACAGCTGGTAATGGAGAGCCCATGGACATAAGCATAGCAATGGATGATCAACTCATGCGTGCGGTCGTCGACGCCATAATCGAGGCGGCAGCCGCATTAGGGGTCCCTGACTCGAACGATAACGTTTCCAAAGCAAAGGCGTTCTTACCATTGATCAGACCACCTCAGATTGGATCTCTAGGCCAAATTCTAGAGTGGCGGTCCGAGTATACAGAGACCGGAAAAGGTCATCGCCACTTCTCTCCGTTATGGGCGCTTTTTCCCGATTCTGGCTTTACACCGCTGGTGAATGAGACATTGGCCAAGGCTGCGGGCGTCTTGGTTGACCGCCGGATTGACGGGGGAGGTGGTAGTACGGGCTGGAGTCGTACCTGGGCAATTAACCTCTATGCCCGCCTGTTTCGTGGCGATGATGCATGGGCTATGATTCAAGACTGGTTCGCGATGTATCCGACAGAGGGGCTGTGGAATACGGACAAAGGCGCGACTTTTCAGATTGACGGCAACTTTGGGCTTACCAGCGGTGTTACCGAGATGCTTCTGCAGAGCCATGCCGGTATCCACATCCTACCTGCTCTCCCAAGTGCGGTTCCTACGGGGAGCGTGAAAGGACTAACTGCTCGTGGAAATTTCATAGTTGACGCCGAATGGGCGGATGGTAGCTTCAAGACAGCCAGTGTCACCTCAAACAATGGATCAAAGCTAACACTCCGAGTGTCGAATGGGATCAACATCTTAGTAAATGGGGTCGCATATACTGGACCTATTCCGACTGTTAAAGGACATAAATATGTTGTTACACCTGCATAGGCAGCAAGCGGCAATCTTAGCTATCAATTTTGACGTTGTTCTTCCGTACTCTCGCTAAATTTGGGTTCGGGGGCTAAGATATTGGCTACGTTGATACAAATCACTCGCTAGACATCTAACAACAGCAAGGCTGAATGACTCGATTTTAGTGCAACACCAAAAAATAAAGTGAAGATCGACGCACATCACCCACACGAGTTGCTTAACAGAGAGTTGGATGTTTATGAGATCTTAAGTCTTCTACCTTTTCAATCATCCTCACATCGAGATCAATTTGTGTCACCGGTCCAGCACATACTATAAACCCACATCAACTAGACTTTGCCCTGTCCCGCTTTAGACATGACGTTCGTTATGGCTGAAGAAGCAGACTCAGGGGTGATTAGATAAGTCTTGTAAGATCCAGAAAGCTTTGACAAAGCGGCTGTATTAGTCATACTTGGCAAAGTGCCCGAACTTGAAATAGAGTTGACGACACAAGAACGGCCGAGGTAAGATGAGCATGTCGATAAGGAAGATGAAGGCGAGTCGAATATGTAAGCGCCGCTTGAGGTACTGTCAGTAGTTATAGGTGTTTTGGCAGATGAGAAAGCATTGCCCTCAAGCAGAGCGTAGGTATTCGCGACTATGTCGAAAGAATGTCCACTCGATGTGAGGAAGTAGTTGTTCGTTGCGTGGAAATAGGTATCAAAGCCTTTCATGCCCAACTTCGGAGACCGGCCACTCATCTTGTAGTAATAATTGTGGTCGATGGTCACTTTGTCCCCTTCACCCACGAACATCGTGCCCCAATACTGCTGACCGTCGCAGGAATTTGAGTAGGAAGTTGCTCCATTGTAATAATTGTATGACGCCGTGATCCGATTAGCAGTGTAGTGCGACACAATGAACATGCGGCCGATGTTATCAAATGTAACGTGATCAATCCAGACTCCGTCGGCACCTTCAATGCTGATCCCATCTCCTCCCCATACATACTCGGGGTTGAGGGTTGTGATTCGGATATTTTGGACAATGACATTCTTGGAGCCAGAAGCGATGCGAAGACCCTTGCCTTTGATGGTACCCGAAGAGCCGGAGCCGATGATTGCTTTGTTGCTGGCTACAGTCAAGCCCGAGGTAGCCTCAGGGTTAAATGTCGCAATGATACGCGTCTCATTTGGATCACAACTCTCTTTGATAGTATCCTGTCCTCCTGAACATTTATTCGTAGCTCTGCAGGCCGCACCGGTAGTGGTAGCAGTAGCAAAATCAAAGGTCTTAGTTAACACAATAACGCGAGGCGTTGAGTCGGCTAGAAACGAGCTCAGTCTAGATAGCAATTAGTTAAAGCTGAAGATAGACACAACAAACTTGTATAACATACTGGACATTGTTGGTAGGTGTTACCGTAGTCCCAGTAGGCGTGACACCTTTGGCAAAGCCATAAGCCGTTCCAACAACGCTGGCCGCCGAGGCACAGCCCGTAAGCTGCAGAATAGATAGAAAGTTAGTGAAATACATGAGGCAATAATATGCAAACAAGTCGGGATAAATTTTACATGATGGAGATAAATTAGACTTAAATGTGTAAAGTCTACGACAAGATATCCATATTCATTGAATAGACAGCACGGAACGGCTCTCTTGAATAGTTTCACCGAAGAGCAATTGGTGGAGAATTTAACTAACGTCTTGGTCCGACCGGTTTGGGGTTATCGGACGGCGTACTTAGCCCGAATTATAGATCAAAAAGCCGGAAGCCTAATTCCTCCGTCGGAAGCCCGGTTCGTGACGGGCAAACTAATAACGGAGAGACCATGAATAAAAGAAAGATAATGAAGCGTGTGATAGCTCTACTATAGTTAAGTTAATTCCTTTGATAATTGTGATTAAGTGTTATTATGGTTATCGCTTCACCTTCATTCGCCATGTATAGGAGCTCTCTAGTCCTATCGTGTAAGTTTAAGTATAAGTATTATTGGACATTGCGTATCAATCGCTTAGGAGGGTGCCTCGACGTTCTCTGAATAGTCAGCAGAATGTGATGCAACAAGCTTTCTGCCAAGCCACGTAATAGATACGAAGTAGTTAGTGTCCGTAGTTAGTTTCATGATATTCTCTGATTGGTAAATTAAAATGACGAGTCCCCGTTGCTTATTAAATATTACTATCTCATCTCTATGCGTGGTGGATAACTCGGATGCTTCTTGTTCATTATCGACTTGTATGTAAACCAAGTTCCTATAGCAGTGGCTATAAATCCAGCAATCCCGACAACTATGCCAATAATCTCGCCTGTGCCAAGTGAATTGCCGTCGCCGCCATTGTTGTTACCGCCGGATGTAGAGCTGGTAGGTGTGGGAACCGGGGTCTCGCCGGGGCCGGTTGGAGAACTGGGGTCTTCTACCGAATTAGAAGGTTTCGATGACGAGGTCTGAGATGTATGCAATATAATTTGAGACTGAAAGCTAGACGAAGACGATGTGGACAGCGTGTGGGAGGAATCTACTTTCAACGCACACGTATCAACCCTGTCCTATTCTGCGAAGACTTGCGAGGTGCGCAACCAAGACTCCAAGCGGTAAGGTGAACCGTTTTTGGGCAGATGATACCCTCACAGTCGCCGTCACCGTTACCGTAACGGTGGAAGGAAAGTCGTCCGTACCTGAAGTTGGCGTCGACGGCGTGTCCCGTAGAAACCCGGCGCCGGTGCAGTACGCGTCGTAGATTGAAGTGGCGCTGTTGGTGTCTAGAGTGTTTTGTGAACATTCGCGGTTCACGCAGCTCTGCAGAAACGCATCCGCGTCGCCCTGAAGATCTGGTCGACAGAAGCACTCATTCTGTGTATTTTTGTAATCGCATCCTGCAAATAACATGTTAGGAAATAAAACCGATACGGGAGGACATCAACTTATAATTACCAATACCTTCCGCAAGCCTGTCAGGCCCTTCGTAAAGATTATAGGTGAAGCAGCCCTGAGCACAGGGCCGTTGCGATGCGAAAACCGCTGCTTATGTTATACTAGCTTTCTCGGAGGCAGCTAAGTGAAGCAGGAGTAGAAAGGAGAAGATGGCGCGAACCATCATAATTGCATATTATTACGGTGAGTATGGCAAAAGCTAAGAGACTTTCAGAACGAAGAGAGGAAGGTTTCTTGAATACAGGCTATGGAATTAATATTTTGCGCGATCGGAGGGTTATCCTGTAGCCATGATCACCATTATCGTCTAGGGGAAATGAGCTTCAGCCGCGGCTGAAGAGCTTGTGTTGCATTCGAACCCTAGTAGATGCAGGTGTCAACCTCAATGTTCCTGCACCCCACGAAGTAGAAGACATTCAGGCTTTGCAACATTGGGAGTACGATGGCACTCTCAGCATCTCACCAGCTAAGAAGCCGCTGTGTCCGCTATTGCCACCCAGATGTTAAACCACATTATCTTTCTTGTCAGTTCCTAGATCTTTTCTCCTTGGACTCAGTATTGCCGGATGCATGCGGGGAAGTGGTGCGTCGCGTGTCTGGAATCGAGGACCTAAAGCTATAAATAGAAAATCTGCGTTGAGTATGTTAGCTCCTCCGCCTTGGGCAGACAGGGCAGACAGATAAGGAACATAATACAGCGTTTCCGTTTTCCCTTCCCCTTCTCTCGTTTACGTTTTATGTAACAAAGATAAGAGTATACGTTCATGTTGACTGTTGCTAAACTTAATCTACTTATGTGCAGAGTGTAAAGCAGCCTTTCGTTGCAGGCTTTTACCAGATTGAAGTTCTTGCCAATCCTGATAGCGCAGCGCCACCTGCGTCTCCCTGACATTTCAAGGCGTGTCCGCGTTCCCTGGGACACCTACGGTTCGGTGACCGACAGAGATCCGCCACCGCAAACACGATCAGCCGCACGCACCATCGTCTCCCAAAGGAGAGAGATAATGATAATGAAGGTTTTATATGCCCAAGTCAGACTTGCGAAAACTCTTCATCAACTTCTCTCAATATTTGTCTCTGCTATATCCCCTTATATCATACGATAGTACCCCTATTGGATCTCGCCTTTGTACTCATCCGAACCGTCATCTCGCACTTCCTCGACATCTTTTCCGAGCTGTTCATTCAATTCATCATCATTCACAGCCTCGAACAGTCTGCGAACTCCTCGACTCTGTCTTCCGGACGCAGTCTTAGTTACTTGGCCTTGAGTTGGTGATGAGTCTGATGGAGGGACAGAGGTATGGAGCCGACCTCGCCCGTAGCAAACTTCAGCCCTGACTATCACTCTTGGATGCTCGAAGGTTTCGCCTACCGAGTTGGTGAGCTGAACTAATGCTGGCGAAATAAGAAAGTCGATATCTCTGTAAGATCCCATAGATTTCTACACAAAAGTTCTAAGTCAGTAACCGATTGTTATAATAAAATATACGAGATAAATAGTAGCTAAATTGAAGTTTTGCGATTAGATAATCAGACTGTCATCCAACGCTAAAAATGGGAGAACCCCAAGACTAAGACACTAACCTCAATAGCTTCCATCCATGTATCATCATATTCTTGGGAAATAGTATCATCAGCACCAGCGCCTTTTCTTTGTATGAAGCACATTGTGCGGGATTGGGCCAGATTCTTAGCGAGTGCAATGGCTTGGTCAAGAATTGGATCAACATGCTTCACTGTATCGTCCTTGTGCTCGGCCTTGACAAGCGGCCTGATATGATCGACCAATCTCGTTCGCCAATATCGAAGTCGCTCGGGTCGAGGGTTTGCCCCATCAACAAGTATTCCCCCAGTCATTATGCGCCAACGTTGCAGGCGCTTGATAGGCAGCCTCGGTATATCTATCAAGTGAAGTTAGCCCCAAGACCTGGCTGAGGCGGATGGCAGCCAAGCACCTACCGCAAACTCTCTTGATGAATTCTCCTTCACCACAACTTCCTCCCCAGATTACAAAAGGGTTCGTTAAAATATCGTCACACAACAGACGCCAAATGAGGGCTTGGATAAAATATCGTGCATGCAGATTGCTTTTGAGGAGCTGAACAGTTGGTAGGCCGGAGATTGCCATAAACGCCGTTTTGACATAGTTAGGAAGGCCTGTAGGGATAGATGAGACTAGAATTTGGCGATCGCAAAGGTTCTTGGTAAGTAATTGTACTAGTTTCCGTAGGTACATGAACTGAGTTTCGAGAACGTTATCGAGATCCGGGGCCCTATGTTGTTCACCAGAGATCTGCTCGAGGTCCTCAGTAAGCTGCTCAATCTGTAGCTGAGCTAGTTTTAGCTTATCCTCTAATTCCTTCTTTTCACTGGATGAGGCCACGAGTAAGGCGCGGTACTTATCAGTGGAGTTCGTGACAGCAGTAGTGAGTTCCCCTTCGATTTCAGTAGCGGCGTCAAGGCTATCATCTCCTTTCGAATCCCCCTGTTTTTTGTTCATTCTTTCTGAGCTTGAGCTTTCATCAGAAAGCTTCCTTTTCAGTTGATGCATAATGAAAGTGTGAAGAACGGTTGAAATAATAATCGGGATGAAGAAAAAGTGGTTAGGTAAGAAGAATAGTAGTTGGAGTAGGTCATAGATACCCGGTATGAATGAAATGACCTTTTTATATAAGCAGATACTTGCGTCGCTGTGTTGAACTGCCCATACGCTTACGTAGCAGATCAGTACCTGATGTACATATTGTTGCCTTTACTACTACAGAGCAGATGCTTAGCTGGTATATCAAGCTGGTAGGTATGTATGAACAGGAATGTGCATTACGGAGGCACTTGCCAATTCCTGTAGGCAGGTACGCAAGTACCTAGGTATCCGCGAGCTCTGCTTAGCCACGTTATTGCAGATACCTAGTACTTGTAAAAGGATCATGTTCTTTCTCCTCAATTGAATTCCAACTTATTAAAGTATATAAATCGCAATTCCAAACTCCCACCTGCCGGGTAATTGCTTCCCTACCTGCCGTAGGTTACTCATTTGCGCTCAATAACATCGGAATTGCATCAAATCGTCATCTTAGACTTTACTAAGACATATCAATGCAACTATTCTCACCTTGAGCCACAATTAATCATCCAAATTTATCTTTTCTGTCATTCGAAGATTAATTGCTGCACTAAATCTCACTCTTACACCCTCACAATCCGTCCCCCCATTTTGAGTATACCCGAGTTGATGGTTGTTACTAGTATCATCGTTAAGCCTGGGTGGTCTCCTCATTCGAATCCGTAATGGCTAACCCTCGAAGACCTAATACTCGACACAATATGGCACTCCAGGGTAAAGGGAATGGCGTGATAGTTATTGGCATAGATTTTGGCACCACGTAAGTATCGAACAAAGTTGGGCCGGACTGATTTCTAACTCATCTAGGTTTACCGGTGTAGCATACGACTACGTCAAATCAGGAAATCAAGGCCTGGCTGACGCTACGCCGCTTCCAGTCACGCTCTGGCCGGCTTCTGGTAATGGATCAGCAAATTATGACTGCCCAAAGGTTCCATCCCGTATAGCATACCCACTGGGCGGAGACATAACTTGGGGACAGCAAGCCTCCGATGAACAGGAGAGCACGATACTCTGGTCCAAGCTCCTATTGCTTGATGAACATGACTTGAAGCCACATCTGGGAAACTCGGATCATGTGAAGAAAGCCCGTCAGAATGTTGAGAAGACCGGAAAGGATGTTGTTACCGTCATTTCAGATTACCTTTCGAAGGTTTGGGGGCATGTTCTCGAGGCTATTACTAGAGTTCGGGGACGACAGTTCATCAGCACTCATCCTTTTCATGTCGTTGTTACAGTGCCAGCCATCTGGAAGAATTGCGCGGTTCACCGAATGGAACGCGCATTGGAAAAAGCCGGAATTCTAAGCAAGCGTCCTGGATTACCCGATACTACTCATGCTTTTCTCTCTGAGCCAGAAGCCGCAGCTCTCGCTGCTATCCATGGGTACAATAAATACGACACTCTCGAACCGGGACAAACTTTTGTCATTGCGGACTTAGGTGGTGGCACTGTGGCAAGTATTCTATTCTGTTTCCTTTTGTATAGTTGCTATATCTTACATAAATGGGCATTTACAGGACCTCGTAAGCTTTAAAGTCAAAGCTACTCAGCCCCAGTTGGCTCTTGAAGAAGTCGTCGAAGGAGAAGGTGAACTATGCGGTGCAACTTTTCTCGATCATGCATTCCTAGCCTGCCTCCAAGAGAAAATACGACAGAAAAAGGCTGAAGATAAAAAGCTTAAATCCTGGGAGAAGATGCATAAGCTTGAGCAAAAGAGGATTATCGATATTGTATGGGAAAAGGGAATCAAACGAAAGTATTATTCCGGACAACCAGGACAACATATTGATTTAGGCTCACAAGGCAACCGAAGGCCGGATATCCTATTAAGCCCGTAAGTTGCTGTGCTGTTAATATTTTTGAGTTGAATGACGTTTACTAACAATAAAATAACGAATAAGAGGCGATTTAAACAATATCTTTGATTCCGTATTTGAGAAGATATTGGAGCTTATAGAAAACCAAGTTCAAGCGATTGTGAATAAGACCGGAAATATGCCTGAGGTATGCATCAATCAGACCTATCTCCTATACAGAAAGTCAGGGTTTCCCATACGAACTAACACGCACTACCTTAGTTCATCGTTTTGAATGGAGGATTTGGTCGTTGCGAGTATATTTACCGCAAGCTCGATCTACAGTATCAGGACCGAATTGAAATACTATTCGACGCAGGCGACCGGCCGTAAGGGTGCCACGTCTGTACCCTACTAGATATATCTAACTTATGTGTAGCTGGACAGCTGTTGCACGAGGCGCAGTCATGTCGGGAGTTGCAGACGCGAAAAATCAAGTTCAGGTTCGATCACATATCTCTCGGTACAGTTATGGATGGGTAATGTGGGAAGATTACGAGTAAGCAATATCCAAACGGGAAAGACAGAAAACAATCAGTCCAGTGAATACCTAATGATTCTGATTGCTACAGCCATCGTATTCACCACCCCGATGATCAGGATACTGATGAAGTGACTGGTCGTATCAAGGCCCGAGACCAGATGGTCTGGTTTGTCTGTCGCGTTAGTATTCCCGGTTCGCAGCCGCTAGATCCACTGACCTACTAACTTGCGGCTAGGGCGAAAGTATTAAGACCCGACGTCCTCTTATATATGAGTACGAGAGACATTTTGGAGTTAATGAGGTTGGTTTCGTATCATTTTCGGAACATATCTACAGATCAAATCTCAGAACCCCCCCGAAAAGAATGGTAGAGAACGAGGGAAAAGAACAGATTCCGAATAGCTGCGGAGAGCCTGCCGAATTTCAGAGGTTTGCCAGCATTGACATGAAAACTCCGGTGCCAGTCGAGCAGCTGCCTAGACGAGGGGGAACAGAGTTCCCGCACCGCATTCTGGTCTATCAAGTCGAGGTCAATGTTTCTGGCGCCTGTTTGGTCATCAAGGCGACGTCTCGAGGCAAGGATATTGGAGAAAAGACCATTTCTGGGCTCTCAGACTAGGTGGAAGAGTGATGATCTACTTGATTGTCATATCTGGACATGGGGCCGGTCATTTGGGTCCCGAAAGTTGCGGGTAGATTTGGTCGACATTAGAATTTGGGTTCAATAGTCGCATCAGAGATTTCTAGGGCATTTATTACATAGGTAGTCTGGAATTCGTAAGACCCATACGTAGATTTAGCTTTGCATGATAATTCGTACAATCAATTCAACTAGGCACCAATGATGGTACTGTCAACATGATTCTGCTTTTGGTAATAGTGTTGACTGACAAACCACTAGCCTTTAGACAACTTACCACTATGATCTACATATTTTGTATACATGGCCCCTGACTGACGTGGTTCCTATTCTTACCTCCTTGCAAAGATGACTATCGGGCTACTTTGACTAAGGACACTACATATCTTTCTATGAGGAATGAGCAGTTAACTTTTCTCAAGGCTTTGGCTATGAATTTCGCTTGGGCGTAGTTCTTTGGGAGCATGTCGTTGTACGCACCGTGAGACCAGGACCTCCATCCGAGATAGCTGTGCAAAAGCGAGAGTTACGAAGAGAAAGGACGTTATGTTATCCGCGCTTGAGACGCACCACCGAACAACATCAATCTTAGATAAAGAAGCATTCATGAATTGGAAATTACCTTAAGTTACACTCTGACTACGTCATGTACTATATTAAATTCCATGCAGATCGTCAACGCGGAACAGCCCTTTGAGCGTAACCTCTAAGGTAAGGCGTTCATGCCACTTCAACTTTCGCAGACACCAACAGAAACTCTAACTCGCTAAATACTATTATAGGTTACCTAGTCTTAATATGTGAACAGAGACTTGGAGTTATGTGTCATAAGCACTTGATTATACAATGTGTCACGCAGAACAACCTGCCCGGCAAAACGGCAAGCGGGGCGTTTCTCGCATTTACAGAACAGCACTCATTATTAATGGAGTGCGTGAGTGTATAGCAAGGTGTCATTTTATCCATTATGTTTGGTAAGTCTGCTTAGCCGTAACTAGGTGTTATGGACATTTGCAAATCTTATGTCATCGCTTGCCCACATGCGTCATCCTATATCCTTTCGAAGTAGGAGTTCTGTCCTGCTTGTAGACCATATATATCGATTATGCAAGCTGCCTACTTAGGGGTTCGTAAGAGGACCTCGAACGGCTTAGGCCGAGAGAACCGGATCTGCCGTTCCCGTCATTGAGCCCATCCGTTTGGGAGCCAATGACGAGCAGGTCCCATAATTTCTTGTAAAACCGCGGGCCACTTCACATGGCCCTGGACCAGGGGGTTGACGCGTCGGGTTTGGATTACGAAAGCTATCTATCTGCTCGGATGGACTAATGGGAAGTGCTCGGTCGCACATCTCCTTGCTTCAGTTGCGTGCCAGAGACGATCAAGCGGATATGACCGCATATCACGCGTCACACATGGTGACACCGGTACTACCATAATAAAGAATGATGCGATGCTTCTCAGCTCTGCCTGCCGGAGATAGCCCTATCTGTTCCAAGACAGAGGTAGATACAGTAGGGCGTTGTTTCGATGGGCAGAACCTCCGAGATAGCTGGTTGGTACCGCTGCACGCTAGGCCACTTCAGTACATATTATGTCTGCCTGTAGTCGCTGCAGACATGGGGGCCATGGGGCCGTTGGGGGTGGTGGGTACAGTACCTACCGTTAACTGCACTAATGGTAGGTGGTACATTCTTGTTACTCACTGGATGCTGTGATGGCCAAGTATCGCCAAGAGAAACGCTGATCACTGATTTGGAAACGACCTACCTAAGCATCTATCTTCTAACACCAAGACAACTTCCAAGATTATGTCTCTCTGCCAAATTCTCACTTTCTAGTTCGACTTTGGCTTCAAGCCCAAGCCATACGCCTCCTCTCCTCCGGCCTCCAATCTATCCCGCGCGAATACATCATTCTGCATGTATCACGATACCTAGAAGAGGCGGGTAGATATAGCTTGGGACCGAGGCTATTATTAGAGGAACTGAGGCCGCCCGCCCACGTTCCAGCTTGCCGAGTCCTACCTACTTCTGCAACTTGTACCTGGATTGGGGTCCCCACTCGTCCGCTCCAGGCACGAAAGTGCTGGACCTCTTGATATCTGAGGCCAAGTAAGGTAGGTAGGTTAGTAGGTACTTTGGGTGTACCTCGACTACCTGGGGGTGGTTTGGTGATGGTGCACGTGTGATGAAACGAATTATTACGAAGGGCGAAACCAGGTCAGAATCACAGCAATTTCCGCGCCAGACCAGAGAAATCGGATCTCATTGCCGACTCTACACGTGTACTTATAGCGAGGAGGAAGCAGAGCTCTAGAGAAGGGAGGGAGCCGTGTGCTGCCATCGTCGCCAATTCCTTTGCCCTCTGTGCATGTACGGACGGGACATGAGTAGCGACGGCAGCGGCGTTGTCGTCGACACGGTGGGATCGCTGCTGGCCATCATCGCAAACTCGATCCAGGATGCTCTGCGCATCCTCATGTTCGCCGACAAGCGCGCGTGGGGGTCGCCCGAGTTCGAGCAGCTGCGCCTGCTGGAAGAAACCCTCGACGAGGCGAAGCGGGACTTCCAGGAGCTGCCCGCGCTCGTCAATGGGCGCTTTTACTACGAGAATGATCGCAAGCGTAAGTCTTGTCATGATGCTCTTTTGCTTTTTAACCGGGAACTGGGGTGTCCGCTGCTAGTCTAGCGCAATGGGCTATCTTATTCTTTTGGATACGTTGACGCTGGTGAGCGAGACATCGATGAAGCGCTATACTTGTTAAGTAACTGCGACTTTCTCTTTGCGCTCTCCTTCCATTCTTTATGCCTCCGTTGCCTCTATGAATTTTGGCACGGATATATGATCTTGGCGCAATTTCCTACTTTGAATCTAAAGCTAATCACTTATCACAGCTGACAGTCTTGATGAGCTGCGCGAACTGTGCACCCGCTTTCAGGACCACTCACAAAACTTTAAGTATTGGGTACGGACGGGTGGCTCAATAGAACCGGAATGGGCAGCCGAGACACGGTGGCTGAGGCGGGAGCTACACCGCGCACAATGCCGGGCGGTGCGGCGCATTCACGACGACCTTGAAGGGTCTTCCTCGCGGCCGCGGTGTCTAGGTGCCCTAATCGTGCAGCGAAGCCAGAAACGACAGCATTCTCATCTCTCTCAATCTCAACCTAACCCATCCCGACCTCAACAACAACAGCAGCAGCAGCAGCAGCAGCAGCAGAGACAACACTCGCGAAGAGATGTTCCAACAATAACAACGGCGTCGACGCCACAGTCAACTTTACAAAACGGCGAGATAGTCGCCTGCAATACTACGGGAAAATTCCAACGCCTGGGGCCCGAAAATCGGGATGTCGCCTTCGCCTGTGACTTCTGCGATGGGTTCCTCGTATGGGAAGATTTACGTTCCATGCCGAGCACGCGACAGCACACCTCGGCCTCGTCAATAAGCATGCACGAAAACTGGGCCGCGACGGGGTTCAGTCATCCCCGCTCCTCTTCTAGACCCAGTACATATCCCCCCAGCGCTGAGCCAGGTCCGGATGTGGAGCTCGAAGACCGGAGTAACAAGCCTAGCTTTGGGACTACGATAACAGCCAGGGAACTGGATACCGAGACGGATACGGAGCTGAGGGGCGAGGAGAAGACTATCATCTTCCCCCCTGTCGCCATCGCGAACCACCTCCCGCCCGACCCGGGCGAGTGGCAGGCCCCGCTACTCTGTCCCCTCTGCGATGAATACTACTACGAGGAGCAGGGCGACGGCGATATGGACCGCGTGCGGTACACGCAGGACGAGCGCGGGTTCGAGAGTGTCGCCGCGCTGCAGGAACACTTTGAGTGGACACATGGCAGCCTGATACCCGGGCTTGCGAATGTTACATCCAACACATCGAGCTGTGAAGTCATGTAGATGCTCTATGGCTTTGCGTCTGACTATAGCGAGCGGCTGCGGCGAGACCTGCGGCGAATGTGTATAAACAGCATTGATGATGGTTGTAGCGTGGGATGTGGCGTATGATGTGACGACGAAGACTTACGACGCAGTTTCTCATCCGCCCAAGAAGAATACGAACAAAAAGAACAAGAAGAACATGAAGAAAAGCCAAATGAGAAGGGTTCTTGGGATCGGTTCCCCCTAACTAGAATCCGAACCTTGTATATATATATATATATATATATGTTTCTAGCCTGGCGATGGGAGGTAGCAAGGCGTTTTCGGAGGCCTGATGGCGAAAAGCGTAAATGCGAGGGTTTGTTTGCTATTCATATGCACACACTACACAGACACTGAGAAGTAGAAATGAGCGTGGAGTCATGATAGTAGAAGTTTATTTCGGTGGTATCTTGGGCGGACTCGCCTATGAACAAGGTGCTATTTCCGACTGACTTTGAGAGTAATTCGCTCTCGTATTGTTACGAGCAAATCTCATAGACTTGGCCACTATATCGCCTTTCCTATCTAATCGCTTTGTTAACCGCTCTCCAGCGTGACTTAGAAGAATCGGAACCAGATAAATAGTATGACGATAAGTCCGAAAACGCCTATTGGTGCGTATTGCTTGAGGAGCAGGTCCCAGTTAATCTTAACGGCCGCCTTGCGGTACTTCTTACTGTCGTCCCTTAACCTCGAACTCATCTCGCCCATGCGCTCTAAACTGTCACCCCTGTACAGCAGGTCTTCGATGTTCTTCGTCATGACCTTGGTCACGTCGCGGAGCTCGTCATTTAGCTTGTCTAGGTTCTGGGTGGCGCGGGTGTCGGCATACGTCGACTTAGTGCGGTTGATGAAGGTGTCGAACTCCATAAAGGCGTACGGCCGCAGCGCGGGACTATGCAGCTGCTGTGCCGAGTACGAGTTGGAGAACTCGGCGGACAGATCCGAGAGGTAGGTGAAGGCGAGCTTCCGCGGGTACGAGCGGTCGCAGATGCAGAGGAATACGATGTCGTTGGCGATCAAGTAACTGCAATAGCGGGTGTCAGCCCCACTCTCTTACCAGACAGACGGGGAAAGAGGATGTTTGGTAGTGGGAGTCGTCATACTGTAATGTGTAGTTGCCGCTTTCGATGGTGGCTTGCTGCTCGGAATTACGGTTCAGCCTCCGCAGGATCAGCTTGATCTGGGACTTGACTTCGGCCAAGGAGGATTCGCTCTGCTCGTCGTCGACGGAAGCGCATAGCATCAAGCCTGGCACAGGTCATATTAGTCCCGCGAATATGACTTGTCATAATGATGAGTCGAGACAGGAGACGCACCGTCGCCCACCCGGGCTATCTGTGTTGACCTTATCATCTTCGACTATACCTCAATCACACCGTAATGCTTCGTTGCAAGATCAGGTATCGGCCAGGTATCGGCTGCTCAGTTCCGGACAAAAAGCACGGCGGTCTACGTGTCTTTAATTTGAGATATGATGAGATATGGTAGGGCCGCAGCAGGCACTTGGAGGTTGGCGGGCTGGGAATAATATAGTTGGTGCAGGCGATGTCGCTCGGCTGCTCTGAATTGATTGTGGATGTCTGATCTTGTCTTGTCTAGCCCGAATTCAGAATAACGCTTGGGATCCAGTAGTGATTGGCAAGTTGTGGCTCGAAAGAATCACTTTTGTTAATAGGTATTCTTTGAGGTGAGTTGGAGCAGTTCGCATTCGTTGCGCTGAACTGTCCAGAACTTGCTGTTCTCTTAAGGCGCTACACTAACGTCAGAAGATGCAGGGGTTACGTGGGGCAAAACTGGCGTATCTACTTAGCAGCAAATTGTGGGGTCCCGCTTCAGATTTGGCTCAGTCTGTCTTTGACTGGCTCTAGCGTACTTTATATTGCCCTTTTGGGACGTCATCGCATCTCTCTTTTATCGGCCTCACTCAACCTTACCTAGGTATTATCTTCTCCTCACCTGCTGTACCTATGGTTTTTGCACTTCTTAGAAACCTTTGTCTTTCTAAGCTTTGACTGTGGCTTCCTCGTATACGTAATCACTCTACACCGCCTCTGAGTCCAGTCTAATCATACCTACCTATAATCTTAGGTATCGCTCAAGGTACCATACATTAAGTGCATATTTAATCGACACATAGTCATGTCAACGTACCTCAGCCTTTCTCTCATCATCTCAAACCACAATCCTCACAATTCGGCTTCATTTTAATTAAGGCCGCTGTCGATTTCTACAATTCAACCATTTGGAATCTGCAGCCAACATCCTTTACTTACCACAAAGTAGACACTACTACCTCACATCAATATGCCGCCTCGCAAGACTCCCTTGGCAAACAGAACGAGAAGTGATGATAGCGCATCGGTCACCATCACACCAAAGCGCATGACGAGGTCACAACGTGCGCGTCAGATGAACACCACGCCTATTAGTGTCAGTCTGTCTAAGGATGAACTCAACACCGGAGACGGGCCCTGTGACACAACAACAAATGCGGGGATAGAAGAGGAAGTGATTCTAGACGAGATCATTGTATCCGCGGCCCCAAGGAATGCCAGAGCGAAGGATGTTGACCCAGGCAGTCAAGCTGTTGCATTCAAATATTCAGCAGAGACTCCCAGGCCATTGAGACGGTCTAGTAGGACTCCATCGATCTCGCAGGGCGGAAGCGCCTTCCCATCACCATCGGGCAGAGGTGTTCCAATCAAGAAACAGGATTTCCCGGTTGGCATCGCCGCCGATGACGACGGCAAACCAGATGAATTATCGGACCCACCGACGGCCAAGAAGCGAAAGGTTGAGCCCAAGTCCACGAAACGTGTAGCACGCAAAAGTCGCTCGAAATGGGACAACCCTGATGAGATGCTTACAAACCCCAATGCCCCTCTAGCCAAGGCAAACCTTAGGGTGAGTTGTCCTACACGTCCCTCGTCCCTTAGTTTCTTGCGACATGCTAAAGGCACTAACTTTACTTAGGAGCTTTTATGCAGCCCCAAGACATGGGATATTTTGACGCGGGAGGAGCGAGAGAAGATTCTTGCAAAGTTTCCGGATGATGCAGAGATTCTGGATCCTGACACACCTGATGCTCGTCCTGACATTGCAGCGCTACGTAACAACAACAATTTCCGACATGACGTGGCACGGTACCAAGAGGGGCTGAGCAAGGGATTCCACGACCCGGAATGGATTCAACAGGCCCAAGCAGCGCATAGGTCGCGTGAGATGGGCTTCTACGATGAATTCATGGCTGCCGATTTTGAAGAGAGATGGGGCATGCCGATGCCCCAGCAATCATATGTTGGATCTAATGGAAACGGCAGTCGCCAGGCAAGCCATGCTTCAGATGGTCAGGTAAACGATACACATATCGAGTTGAAGACGTCTGAAGATATGATAAACCAGAGTCAAGGGGACAATAACACAGTAGAATTCCAATCTGCGGGTACACGGCACGAGAATTCCCCCGAAGCCAACGTCAGAGATCGAAATGACAGCTTCGATGGCACAAATGGCAACAGAATCGAAAATGCCAAAGACATTTCCGAGGCCGAGAACAAAGGAGGAGACCAGTTGCCGGGAAGCAACCACAAACAAGCGTCGCTAGATCAAGTGAAAGCTGTGACTACGCAACATCCCCCAGCTTCAGGAGACCAGGAGGTTAATAATCATAGCCGTGGCGTTGAAGTGTCAAGCATCCCATCATTGCCTACTGTGACGGAGAGGGCTGGACAACAACATGAAGAGAAACCACTCGAGATCAATGCGGCCTAGGAAGCTAATAGGGCAGGCGTCCAAGATGTTGCTACGCCGACTCGGACTGTAGAAGGTCAAGAATGGAAATACGCCCTTGGAGAGTAAAGCGACAGAACAGCAGCATGACGACAAACAAGAAACCTAGACTAATGCGGTAGGATTCGAGTTGCCGCGAAGATGCTCAACCCATGCAAAACTTAGAATAGATGGCCGAGAGGAAGAGTGTATTGGAATGTGTACAGAACAGGGGGCTAAGCAGAATTGGAGTTTTTAATACAATCCTGTGTCATATATGGGACTAATTACTTAGCTAGCTACCTACCATGTGGAGATTGGTCCAGCTTGACACTTACTGAGACATCCCATCGTGATGAGACGCGGCCTACGAGGCGAGACTTGATGTTGCGAACCGGGACGAGATAGCACCTTAGATACCCCCTAGAATTCGGATTATAAATTGAACTAAAGCTTTTTCGAAAACCAGGATCAAGCGGTTGCCATGCAACTCAATGCTGCCGCCATGTGTCATAACATGCTCGGAAGTCGGAAGAGGCCTAGGTTGGAGGATAATAGGTACAAGCATGGCTACCTGTTCTCCTGCAGTTAATTACACATCTTGTCACTCGTTGCTCGTAATCTAACTCTATCCATTTACCACATCTCTTCCCATCATCCTCGACTCTGTTCCGCTTCTTGCGCCTTTCGCACACTCTGTCTTAAATCTAACATAAATCTCTCCTGCTTGCCCTCGCTGCAGCGTTAACTAGGCACATACATACATACATACATCTTACTCCTCATCCGACTCAGGTCTATCACGCACAGCAACGACACAAGGCCGTCTAGAATGCCAGATGCGGCGCTCCTTGGCGCCGAGAACGGCGTCCAACATGGTCTGGGTATCGGCTCTCTCCCTCCGTTTTATCGCCTTTTGTCCCTCCTCGTCCTGGGTTCGCGTCTCCTCTTTCTCGTCGGCCTCCTTCCACAGCTGCGTCTCCTCGACGGAGGCGGAGATGTCGAATTCCCCACGGCAGAGCGCCGTGGCGCCGACGCGTAGCACTGCGCTGGACTTGGCGCCTAGCAGGGGTAGGGTCTGCTGCAGGGTGCCGTTCCACGCGAACTTGCGCGTGAAGTCGAGCGCCACGTTGACGGGCCGGTTGCGGAGCGAGGGCTGGATGCGGACGGTGGGGTATATAGGCTTGTCCGTGCGGTTCGTCACCTGGACTCTGATCTGCACGAACTCGTCTACGAAGATAGTGTTCGCTGGGCCCTCTAGCTGCGACTCCTCAACCGAGATGTCGATGCCGACCTCGTCGATCTTGATAGCTTCGATCATGCGTGGCGTCAATCGTACGCCCCGTAACTGGATGGTGCCTTCTCGAGCTGGCCCGGACAGAGTCTTCCAGGTGCCAGAAATGTTTTCGAGCATCTTCTCCCGATACCAGAAAGCCTCGCGATTCCCGCGCTCGATCTCGGGCGTGATTTTGCTGCTACTGACGACAAACTGTCGCTGTCGAGAGGGATTTAGCGCAGGGATCGAAGCGTGCGGATCCTCGATGTATATCCTCGGAACCGGCACAACGACGCGATTGGTGTTTCCAGGCAATATGTGTTCCTTTATACCGATGTCTTTACTAGCTTTGATATGCACCTGTAAATCACTTGGCCAGGCGTTTCGAAGATCCAGCAGCAGTAAGCAGTAATCGCCGGATGCTGCAGACTCGTCTCGCTCGCCTGTCCTTATGCGGTCCCATAATTGTTGTGGCACGTTTGTGTGGATGGGAAGAATGTCCACTCTAGAAAGCTCGACACTAGCATTCACAGTAACCGTAAGATCTAAGCAAACCTGACGGGTGAAGAACTGGCTCTCGATCTCCGACTGGGGTATGCCTAGGTGCGCATAGTCGACCTGTATGGTTCCACTGGTAAGTCCTGGCTTTCCAAGTATTTCGAATTCGAATGTAGCAGTCGATCCTGGTGCAATATAACGTTTTGAGTCGTCAATCTTACGGTGCCGCAGGGCCTGCCTTTTTGCGAGGATCCACTCATACTCATGCAGTTCGGCTGGAGTTGCATCTCGGCTTGCTAATGCAGTTTGCAGAGGACCCTGAGTGGAATCTTGGAATGAGAAGAGTAGCAGATCTGCTGGTGTTGGAGAGATATTGTGTAGCGTAACTGAAAAGCTACGTCGTTCCCCCTCAAGAAGCATGATGGATGATTGCGGAAGTGAGGTTGACTTGACGAGAAGAATAGGCTGGGCCTTTATTACAGCTAAGTCAATGCGGTCGGGTTTGATCGGCGGTCCTGGAGATGGCAAAGCCTTCTTCTGCTTCAGTGCGCCTAGGCCAATACCTTTTATCTTCAACTCCCTATCAGGGGTCCAAGACGACGAAAATATAGGGAATCTTCTCTCACGGCACCCAAGCACCCTTACAACTACGCCGGTGATCCTTAACGGCCCCGCGCTCCGTGGAGTCCCTTGGATTTTAAGTATTTGTGTGCGATAGGGACCTATAATTGTTGATATTTCTGAAGAATCGAAGTCAGCACCCTCGGTGTACAATTTTATGCTTTCGATCTCGAGATCAATCTCAAATGGGTTTTGTATAGTGATTCTGAAAGTCGCAGCCTCGTCGGCAACGAGGGTCTGTGTTACTGCTGATTTGTCCGTTGTTCTAAGAAATGGGTTGTAGATAAAGGGGTTGACGTCCTGTGAGGTTCGTGCTGTTGTGACGCCTGGCAGAACATTTTTAGAATGTGCTATCGGTGGCCGCGTCACTGGTAAGGGATCGAGGGTGATGCCACGTATTAGGAATTCATCCCAATACTCGGCGTATAGATTTCCTAGTCCCATTCTCTGTGATAAGCTTGACGTCTTTGATATGTTTGTGACCAGTCGGATTTGCTCATCTCGTGATATAATTGGTGCTGCATTTTCCCGACGAGGGCCAGGTGCAACACCGCTGCCGGCTGTACGTAGCAAATCGCTAGAAAACTTGAGTACACCATGGAAATCAGGAAGAGCCTCAGAAAAGTTAATGCAAGCGCGGACGATATTGAGCTTGACGTTTGGAAACCCAAATTGTCTTGTAGCTGACTGGCTGTTGATTCTTGAGATGACATCCTCATCAAGATCACTAGTTGAAGATGAGGCTCCAGGCCCACTCCTAGCATCCTCGAAACCAACGACGCCATATGTCTTGCATAGTATCCCAAGAAATGCATCTATGCCATGCTCTATATCGCCCTCATTGAGATCAAGCGCATCGGCACCTTTGCCATGTCCGTTGATGGCATTCAAAGCAACCAGGCCAGCCGCTGGATGAATGCCTACTTCAGCAGCACCTCTAGTCCTCGCTTCAACCAGCCCTCCAATTAGTACTGATATTAATTCCCGTAAAACCAGTGCCTTTTTTCTGTGATAGCCTAGAATGCCTAAAATGGCAGCAATCCCACTTAAAATGATTGAACGATCCGCCGTTGTGAGTAGTTCAGGTGCCGAAGAAGGGAAGGCTTTGAATAAGAAATTATTGATGTGTCCTCTCGATGGTGTGATGGAAAGGCGAGGGGAAGTATCAAGGACTTTTGATGGGTATTTGCCCAATATCATTATGTCGAGCGACTCCTTGCCGAGTTTGCCATCACACAAATGAAGTGCGGCAAGGGTGTTGCAGAATCTGATGATAGTTTCTGATAGGGGGAAAGGAGGCAGTTGTTCTCCGGATATTCTAGAGTATAGTCCTATGATTCTCTCCAATAGATCGGGAAGGACCACCTCGAGGTTCCGAAGGTACTTTGGCTGGCTATGATCTGCTCCCTCAGCCTCAAGAGCCTTAAATAAACCGCTTGATGCCTTCTCGTTGGGCGGCAGACATACAATCGGCACCTGAAACTCATGCCCCGCCCAGGCGAGCATAAGAAGACTAATGAAGATAAGTTCGAGTGCCTTGCCATGCCACAGATGATCATTGATAGACTTCGCAACAGTAGCCCCCTCGATGAGTTCCTTCAAGGCATCTGTCCAGCGACCAGCTTGAAGATACAAAGATGCTACTACGATGGTGGCTCGTCCCTTGCCCTTGTTCCTCCACTTCTCGTTCAAGCCCCCCGGCCCAAAGCCTTGGACAGCAACCTTGTCTTGATTCCTAGACCTGGCAGTCTCTTCGTCCGCGCGTAAACCACTCTTTTGTTCAGGACTTAATGTTCCTAAATTCGTCCCATTCGCCGAGATATCATCAAAAGTAGTCGGCGGTTGAGAGAGCCCGCTCCGGACAGGGGTTGATGGCCTCGCAGACGGGGTCGAGCTATTGGAATCGAATGGGACCGATTTGAAAGGAGGCATCGACATGCGAGCCTGACCTTTATCCGCAGTCCCACTAGCAGACGCCGACCTCGTGACCGTCGAGACCGCAAACTGAGAGTTCCTTCTCGCGACTGGGTTGGCATCCTCTGAAGTCCAGGACCCGGTGCTTTGGAGCCCGGGGCGACTTGGAGCCTGGCCTGGGGAGTCGATAGAGGTCATAGCTTCGAATGACTTGGCTAACGTGTTCATCTCTGCTAGTAACAAAGAGGATATATCGCACATGACCGTCTTCATCGTTGTCCGCTTGGAGTGCTCAAGCGGGGGGATGACCTTGATGCCTTCTGGTAGTGGTATCGAGGTCTCGCTAAGTGAGTTGTAGTCGAATATGAGCACATGGTGAGTGAGCACCTTAGGGTACGCGTCCCTCAAGTCTTCCAACTCTTGGTATAGCGTACGAATGTTCCTCTCGGCCATGGTAGGTGCATAGCCATTGGCTGACTGCCTCTTGCTGAAGGCCGCATTCTGGAGCTCCTGGCCGTCGGCAACGGCGATGACGGCAAGCGGTTCTCGGAACAGGTCGAAGGGGGATAGGGCGAGGTGCGATGGCGGCGGCACGTATGTAATTAGATCGTAGAACATGGCTCCGTCGGGAAAGGCAAGGGGGGAGAACATGTCTGTCAGCTAGTGTGTCAGCAAGCAGATGCGATAGAGACAAGAGGGTGCTTGCTCACTCACTCCGATTGGGGCGCCCATCGGCACTGATGTCGCGGAGCTGAACGACACGCTCCTGATGGAGCCGCTGGGTAAAGGCCTCGAAGCGCTCGCGCTTGATGCGGCCGATGGGCAGCACCAGGGCTCGTACCCTCGCCGGCGCGATGGGTAGCAAGGCATCCAGACTCATCCTGACATTGATCCCTGGGCTGGGCTGTATAGCACCGCACTCGGCATACCTGCTGTTGCAGTGGTTAGGATCGAGAGAAGCTATCGCGCCAGCCGTGGTTCGTTATCGCATTAGCAGTATCGACGGGTGTCGCATGTAGTCGAAAATCCTAATCCTAAAGGGAAATGCGATTTATGATTTGGGCTGCGGGTGTTGCTGCGCTTGGACGGCAAGTCTTCGACGTGGCATGCGGTAGTTGTGGTATACCTAACTGATCCACAGAGGTGATGCTGGTTAAGGGAGCTAACTAACCAATCAGGGGCCTAATCAGCCTACCCAGGTAGGTAGTTGCAAGGATTTACACGTAGCTACCTGCGGACTGCAGACCAAATATTGAACTACCATCATAAACAAAGACATTGATCAGGGCCACGAGAGCGCTGAATAATTCATGTGCACTTGTAAAAAAAAAATAACATGACAGGCAGGTGATGTGACATCAATAAATTCGGGAGCGCCTAGATATTCCACCGCCATCGGTCGTGTTTGGTGTCTTTTCCCTGCTTGTATAACCTATACCTCGTTATTAACCATTATTCACATCAAGATGCCATCGAATCTGCCATCATGCCCGTGTCGTCTTCGACAGCCCCTGTTTTATTACCCTGTCTAGCTTCGTTTTTCAACTCGCTCTCGAAGATGTCAACAGCGACGCTGGCTTCGACGAAGTCCTCCAATTCCTCTGTAACCGTCTTCAGCTTCTCTTTAACCGCCTCAGCACCCTCGAACCCGACAATATGTCGAGCAGGTGGGTTTTCATGGCCGCCAATTGCCGTCAATGCGTGTACCGTCTCTGCAACCAGGCGGTCGGTAGACGCAGCCGGCAGCTTCGGGTACCTGTGCAGGATGTCCACCTCCGACTGCTCGATAGCCGTCTCTGGGTTCAAGTTTAACATGTTTGTTAACATATCTCGCACACTTGGCGCCGGGTTGTTCTCGCTGTCGTAATATGGCAACGAGGGCGAGAAGACGATCTTATTAGTCAACGTCTGGATCTCCTTGTGAGGCTGCACAATGGTCACTTTGATATTGAAGGGCGCCACCTCGTAAGCAAGTGAATCACAGAATCCCTCGAGTGCCCATGTCGCCGCCGTATACATGGGCATCCCGGGGGTACCGATGTGTCCACCAATACTCGTAAGAACCATGATGTGGCCAGTGTGTTCGGCGCGCAGCATTGGAAGTGCCGCTTTGATGAAGTTCACCTGTGAAAAAAAGATAGTTTCGAACTGGTCACGCACGAGGTTTTGAGTCACAAGTGAGGTAGATAGCTCTTCGACCGTTCCGACGACAGCTAATCCGCGGGCAGACTTATCAGCGTTGCTAGGAGCAATGACATACGAAGCTTTAACTTCAACATGACATACATACCTTCAGAAGTGCAACACAGCAATATGTCAATGCGGCCGAAAACATGTTTTGCCTCAGCCACGGCGGCACCGCACTGGCTCATGATGCGACCATCGCAACGTATGCTCCTTATGCGATCCTTCCAGCCCTCCCTATCTTTCCGATTGCTCTTACACTCGTTTACGAGCTCGCGAAAGTCAGCGCTACGATCGTCATGCTCAATCTCATGAGGTGGCAGACAAGCGACGACATAATCGCCATGGATGAGCAATTGCCTAATCAGACGCACTACCAATGGTGAGAGTGAGGATGTCAAAAACCATGTTCGCGGAGAATTATGTGTTGCTACGCTATTCATTAGTGAAAGCTACTTAAGGACCGGGTGCTAGCATTAAATTAAGTGGGAATAGTGGTACAAGGTATGTTCATATGGTCTCATTGCTTCTTTTTTTCTCGTTCTTTTTAGAAAAAGATGGGGATGCAGTGCTTGGTGTTGTAGTGTTGGGGCTGCGTCGGAGGAAAATGGAGAACAGGCTATGGTCGGATGAATGAAATCGAAGCGAGCAAGTATCGCTTGGCTCTTGGACATCCATCCATCCATCCATCTACCTAGGGAATGACGCACGGAAGGATGCTGCAGGGACGGCATGCGAATGCCGCGCTGGCCCGGCCGAAGAAGACGACTCGGGGTGTTTCTTCTCGGACATTTCTTTGATTGTCTTTCGGGGTTGTATTTCAAATCAGATGCCAATACGGGCAAGGCACGGCGACCACCAATCTTAGCCCTATTCCTCAGGACCCTCAGCAGAATTGCGATATTTGACAAAAGGGACCGATTCGTTGAATTCCTGCTCTGTACATGGCAGTAACGCGGGAATGAGAATCCGAGGCGGTCATTAATAGGAGCGGAGGGCAAGGTGACGACTTTGTAAACGGGGTTGATTGCCGTTGCGTTTGCATTAAATGGGTGCGATGATAATGTCCCCTCAACGTCAGGGCCTTATAGCATTTCGTAGTAATACCATGCACGCGCAGTTGAGTATACAAGACGTACGACGATGCGAGGCGAGCGCAGCGCCCATGTAAGCAGCATATGTAGGTAGATCTGGAAATGTCTCGTCTCGCAAACCTTGGGCGCATCATTCCAATGGCTTAGAAACGGCGTATAATAATAACAATAAGACGGGGTCTCCCCTAGTAGTCCATCTGTCTTCACCGAGGTCAACCAGGAACCCGGCAGTTGAGGTTAAAGCTGTACCGGGATGGGGGCTTGGGGGACATAGTTGGCCCATTTCTTAGGCTGGTGTACTTCGTAGACTATAACAAAACCCGCGTAGTCTCACGATTGTTGTACCTAATGATGAACAGAACCCGGCTGTTAATTTCTGAAAGTACTGCTCGCTAATCTCTGAGTAAGTACTTAGCATAAGTCGCTAACTGGCCCGGAAACAAATAGTCCGACTGATAGATCCCTAGCCCAGAGTTGCATAAAGGCACTGACGTTAGGGAAGGTTTCATTGCAGGCGTGACAATGCGATATAATGCATGAGAAATCAGACTAAGTTATCATAGGCACCTGCCAACCTATATGCAAAGGCTATCAATATTCATACTTATCTTCGTCTATCCAAGTGTTCTAAGACGGGTCGATTAGTGTAGTTCTTGTATAGCTGACAATAGATAATAGCGTAATAAGGATATCAGGTGTAAAAGCCATTACTAGGTATGGTCTACCTAGTAATTGCTGTCTAGGTGGATGAAAAACCGCTAATACTGCCATTTAGCATGTGTTGAGGGGCAAGTTATACTACCCTTTAATCAGTCTGTCTTCTTTGCTCCGAATCCGACTTCGGGGCAGGAGGAGCAACTCGGCGAGCCTCGCATTCCAGTGACTCTAATACAACACCAACAAGTTTTTTACTCTAATATCTAACCTAGATAACTTCTGTTCGTCAACCAAGAAAGTGATCCGGCTGGAAACAGAGACTTAATTCGGCTGCTATTTTAGTTGTTACATATCTAACCCAGTGCAACATGTCCGAGAGAGCTGACATCACATTTTTGGTGCCGGCCCCGCGCTACTACCCCCCGACGTGCTAGAGACTGCTTCGCAGGCTCTCCTCAACTACAACAACACAGGCCTGGGCAGTGCCGAACACTCGCACCGCTCTCAACATGCCGCAGACATCATCAATGAGTCCAAGGCCGACTGGGCTTCCTACCTCGACATCCCCGACGACTACGAAGTGCTGTAGAAATATTGAAACAGCTTGGCGCCGCAAAAGAGGAGGAAGCAGACCAGAGCAAACTAGTAGAAGAGCTTAGGAAGGCCATCGACAGCGAATTGAAGCTCGACTACCTCGTGACTGGTGGTTGGTCTCTAAAGGCCTCTCAAGAGGCCACGCTCGTCTATTGGGACCCGAGCATGTCAATGTTGCAGCCGACACCCGGACGATTAACGAAGGTAGATTTAGCAAAATACCTGAGGCTAGCATCTGGAAATTGTCTAAAGATGCTGCGTTCGTGCATTATTGTGACAATGAGACTGACGGTGTCCAGTCCCCCAACTTCTCAGAAGTCTTTGCACCCAAAGATGACGGTACGGGCCCTATCGTTGTTGCTGACATGTCCTCGAATATCCTATCGAGAAAGTTCTCCGTCAGGAACTTCTCACTTGTATTCTTTGGCGCGCAGAAAAACTTGGGTTCAACTGGTATTACCGTGCTCGTTATCAAGAAGAGCCTGGCCGCCGAACACTCCTCAACTTTCTCCTACTCTAATAAGAAAGCTCGGTCTACCCATCCCGCCAGTCGTTCTTACCTATGAGACCATAGCGAAGAATAACAGCTTATACAACACACTGAGAATATTCGAGTATGAGCCCAATGCAAGATAATCCGTTATTAACCAACCACACTGTGTCTACGTAGCCGGCCAGGTTTTAAAGAAGCCATTCAAGACTTCCCCAGATAAGGCCAGTGGCCAGGAAGCCGTCGCAAACAAAAAAGCGACCCCCATATATGAGGCCCCTGAGGTGATGTCTATATAATTGTATTAGACAAGTCAGTGCGATCCAGAATGAACATATGTTCCTGAGTGACGAAGGCAAGACACTAGATCTCGCGTCTTTCCATGTGTACCTAACCATAGGCCATAGAACGGCGAGACCGACAAGGCTGAAGCCGAGTTCCCAAAACAAGGCATCGAGATCGGTCTCACAAGCCTTAAAGGCCACAGATCCGTTGGCGGTATCAGGGCAAGCAACTACAATTCGATACCCCTTGCTGGCGCTGAGAAGCTAGCAAACTTTCTACAGGAATTTGCTTAGGCATAAAATGTATCTTTGATTGGATGCATTGGTATTTTCCCCCTTAGAGAGGATGGTCAAGATGAGATGTGTACTATTGTAAAAAGGGCCCTGGAAGTGTAGAGGGCAAGTTGCATGGCGGCTTAACGGCGTTTGGTGCGAAAGCAAAGAGCATACAAAAGGTGGCCTTTAAAATCTATCTGGTTCAAAAAAGACTTGAGTATAGGCATTTAGCCCATCGTTTCATTTGAAAAATTTCTATACTTATTATAGGAAAGACACGACAATCAGTGCGCTTCAGGCCCCTCGTAGAGGGTTGGGTCTCTACTCCAATACATCAATATTGATATCATTCATAGTAAGCTGGGTGCTCGTGTCGACGCATTCGCCTATAACCACATGATGAGATACAACAACTGAGTCTTGGTTCTTCTACTGCGTCCTTTACGTTGTTTGTTAATATGATTATTATACGGCCGTAATTTTCAGTTCTCACGCAGCCATCTCCTCTTTCAACCAAGTGGGAATTTCGGGAATCTGATCCCACCCATCGAGGTATGACTCCTTGGCAATGCCTTCACCAGGGGGCTTCGCGTAAATTGCCGAGACGTACCACACTGTCTCACCCTCGCGAATCGTGCTTTGCAGAGTCGGAATCACGGTGCGGCTCTCGACGAGATTGGAGTTCGGGTCGGCGTTAACAAGCATGGCTGCTCGTTCCTTGCGGTCCCCTTGGGCAGCTTCCGCGGCCGCCGGATCCTGCGGTTCCAAGGCCCTGATGCCTACGGCACCCTTCGAGACGGCAAATGCGCCCGCTGCCCCGCTTTCCCACCCCTCCGGTGTCGCGAGGTCGTAGTTCCCGACGATTCGCGGCCGGGTGCCTTCGCCTTTGGCGGCATCGTATAAGTCTAGGTATCGGCCGTCGGGTGTCCGGGCATTGCAGATCGCGAATGCCCCGTCGGCCGTCTTGAGTGTGCGGGAGCCCGCATTCTCGATCCGGTGGGCGCGAAGATGCCAGTTTGGAGTCTCGCGAGATGGTGGTATGAGGATGGTGCGGATGGTTACGTCATGGAACGGCTTCCATATCGACACGAGCACAGGCGTGCTCCCTGTTTCGGAGGGTCGCTGCTCCAGCCCTGCGTACTCGGATAATCGGCGCGTTTTCCAGTACTCGCCGCCGTCGTCCGAGAGCCCTAGCTGAGAGGCGAGGGCGTATTGTTCGAGGGTGAAGAGCCCTGGAGGTACGGAGTATGCGTATGCGCTGCTGTACGCGAAAGCGCCGTATTTTGCGTGCGTCCCCTTCATCGGGTAGCTGCAGGCTTGGCCAGAGGACAGGAGCATACAGTGCCCTCCAAGATAGCTAGGACTGATGTTAGGAGAGTGCCATGGTGAGGGACAATTAGTTGATGGGATATCACCTCATGATGTGACCGGGGTGCTTCAGCTCTTTGACCTTGGGAATTACGTCCCCGTGATACTCTTCTTCGGAAGTCCAAAAGGGGTGATCGGCTGGCACGGCAAGGCAGATGAAGGCCAGACATGCCCAATACTAAAATGATCAGCTATCAGCTAAATTAAAAAGCTATTGGTTAACTTACCGGGCTTCCTGGGCTGTTGTAGTTTTCCGCCATCTGTGTATGTCTCTTTAACGTGGTGTCCCCTTTCAAGTTGGAGCAGATCTTTACTTACATACATATTCGGGTACGAGTACCCGACCGTTAGTGTGCCGCTGGGACTCCAGATGTCGGGTTGCTTCTGCCACCACCGCAAGTGCCGGAGCACAATGCCCTTTACCATTCCCCAGGTAAGTGGTTTGGGGAGCTCGACTCCCGCATAGGCCAGGGCTCCCCAAAACGAGACCATAGCAAACCTATATCCCACGCTTCGACCAAAAGGTAAAGCGCGTCCTGTAAGAGAGTTTAGATAGGTCGATTATTATGCTACGGTAATGACTATTCACCTTCCTTATCATAGTAATGAACCAAGTCAAGGGCTGCTACTTGAGCGCGTTTTCTGAATTCCTCAGCCCGCTGTGGCTCGTCTTCACCGGCAAGTTTTGCATATAAAAGTTGTAGAAAGTGGATTGCAAAGCTCGAGGAGTAGTAGTCCATTTCTATACGTCTTCGTTAGACTCTTTAACCAGTGCATCGATCAATCAAGGGGCTCACGGTGAATTCCCTCTGGGCCATCATTAGACCAGCCATCTCCCCGATAGAAAGTATTCAAGTGCTCGATGTCGCTATCTAGTCTCTCCTGAGAGAATTTCCCTCCGTTTTTCTTAAGACCAAGGTTGGCAAAGACTCGAAACCACAACCAATTAGTATTTGGCATGCTACTTGCTGTTAGAGGACATCATAAAATAAGCTACTAGGTTGTGGTATACGTACTTTTTCTCGTTGATCGAATTGCCCAACCAGTTCTCGACGTTGGCCTTCTCCTTTTCACTCAACGACTGCCAAATTACGGGGGCTACGGCTAATGCGTAACCTAGGATCGAATGAGCTTCTGATAACTCTATACAGCCCACATGAGAACACCATCATACCTAAAGGACACATCTCAACCATCCTCTGATCGTTATCACGTGGGTAGCCCCAAAACTCAGGGCTCTCTGGATTTGTTCCGGACTTGATACCCTCAATCCACCACTTGGTGCCATGGTACTCTCCCCCGCCATCGAGGAGGCAAGCCAGACCCCAGAGCGGCCGACATATGCCTTCGACTTCCGATGCTGTCTGGTCAAACCTAACTGCCGTGGCACCAGGGACTCTGACTCGGGCTTTTGCCGGCGAGAAGAACGGTTCTAGGGGATCGAGCAATGTTCGCAGCAGCTCCTGTACGGATGCCCGATCGGTGATTTTGACCTCTGAGAAGGGGTGAACCCCATTGTATCCCAGAACCAAGCCCATGGTAACTATTTACTAGTAATAGTGAATAAAAACTTGGTACCTGTTATCTTAAGCGCTAGTGGACAGGGAACCAATACAGGCAAGGGGAGAAGTAAGATTAAAATAACAGGACTATTTACTATACTTAAAATCTGGAATACACTTTTCACATAATACCTACCTACAAAACATGTGCCTACACCCCATGGTTGACGTGGGTACAATCCGTTGCCTCGTTCATGGGCCGCTCGCGTCGAAAGTGAGGGGTGTTATACTAGTGGGGTGTTGAGGTTTGGCGGCTAATATGATGGACGTTCAGCCTGCCAATTGCGTAGTGGTACTGACTCGGCTCACATTGTAGCGAGGTGAGTTACCCCATATGCCATATGGGGTGATGATGGATCAAGAGGAGAGACGGATTATCAGACTGTCTAGCATTGATAGTTATATGGGTAACTCAACTCTCTTATTAAACATTCATGTTCTACGTTCAACTCGCTTATACAACCCCAACGATACCATCGATCGCTCTATAGTCTGGTCTTTCCCCTTTCCTAATCTACTCTTATACCCGAAATGTCCCCCTTAGATTGAATGCCGACATTTCAGTCGAGGAAAGTAGCTCTAGAACGCTGTGGCACTCTTGCTATACATGCTATACATTTGCAAGCCTTCAGGAGATTTCAGTACATCATTGATAAAGGCTATCGCCCTAGGGCCAAATTTTTAGCCTCAATCCCAAACAGTCATACAGACAGACCTTAGAAAACGGGGCACTCGTGAAGACACCGCCGACTTACTGTGCCGTATTCGTCCGTCCCCGCGATTCTAGATAGAAAATCGGTGAAGATCGGAGAAGTCGGTCCTCGCGAATCACGTTGCCTTAATTAAGCTTAGCCAATTGCGGAGTGGTTGGGGAAATGCGGGGATTTCAAGCTAGGTACCTAGGTATGCAGTAAGCTCCCTTGTCCGGACTAACCGAAGATGCGTGTTTTCAAGCCTTCGTGTTTCCCAAAAACTTACAAAACTATGGGTGCCGATTGGGATTTGATTTTTGTAGAAACCAACTTGAAAGAATCACTTAGACAATTGAGTGGCTTCGTCTAGAGGCAGACTTTGATTGGGATCACCTCCACGCTTTCGAGGTACATCGGCATTCTCTTCACCGACGGGTCACGAATTGTTCGGACTTGCTGCTTTACCGTTTTACTTTCTATATCTACATGAACTTGAAAGTGTGCCACTCCAAGATTTCCTTGAATTGTAAAGTCTGAGTATAGAATTACTAGAACAGGAACAATGGCCACAGCTATCCCTCGAAAATTGTGGGAGCACCCCGATCCTAAAAGCACCCAGCTTTGGGAATTCATGCAACTAATCAACCAGAAGTATCACTTGAATCTAACCGTGAGACCTCCCTGTCGAATGATGTTATATTGAGCAACCTAACAGCATTAGACTTTTCAAGAGATTTACCGATTCTCCGTGGAAAAGCGCTCCGAATTCTATGATGAGGTCTTCAAATCCAGTCATATTATCCATGTCGGCTCTTACAAGCAGGTAGTTGATGAGAGCAAGCCCATTGATAGCATCCCACGTTGGTTTGAAGGGGTACATCTCAACTGGGCTGAGAACCTGCTTTGGTCGCGAAGCTCGACTGATCCATCAGACCATAGGGGCATGGAAGGAAAAGAAGACGACAAGATCGCATTGACCGAGGTCAGAGAAGGCGTAACCGAACTAAAGCATGTCACTTGGGCGACGCTCAGAAGGATATCAGCCAATTATGCTTCTGCGCTTTATACGGCCGGCGTCAGACGTGGCGACCGTGTTGTCATCGTGGGTGCAAACAGTGTCGAGACTCTAGCCGTGTTTCTTGGAACGGCCTGGCTGGGCGCTCTGTTTAGTTCTTCCTCAACGGACATGGGCGTCCAAGGCATATTGCAGAGGACCGTCCAAGTCAACCCCAAGGTATGTAGACACCCACCTCGAAATCATAGGGTTCCCCTATTTCTGACTAGAACAGTACATATTCATGGACGATGCCGCGCTATACAATGGTAACAGACTCGACTTGCGCCAGAAAATGGCAGAGGTCGTCGCCGGAATGAAGGACTGCAGCAATTTCCGTGGTATGGTATCTATACGTCGATTTCAGGATGCTTTGGATGTCAGCAACATTCCCAAGACGCAAACTTTAGATGCGTTCCTCAACAACCGGCAACTGGCAACCCCCCCGATCGAGAGAGTCGCCTTCCACGAGCCGTTTCTTGTCTGCTACTCTTCGGGTACCACGGGTATTCCCAAAGCGATAGTGCACTCTGTCGGTGGCGCGCTCTTGAATTTCAAGAAGGAGAGTCGTCTCCACGAGGATGCAAGACCGGGTGCCGTTTCTTTACAGTATACAACAACAGGGTGGATTATGTATCTGGCGAGCATTGCCCAACTGGTAGCGGGAGCCAGAGTTGTCCTCTATGATGGATCGCCTTTCCAACCGGATCTACAATCTTTCGTCAAACTGATTGGCGACCAGAAAGTTACGCGATTGGGAATTAGCCCGCGTTGGATGTACGAAATTGCCAAAGCCGGCATTTCTCCAAGAGACATAACGGATCTCTCAAACTTGAAAATGGTGACATCAACTGGAATGGTACTGTCGGACCAGTTATTTGAATGGTTTTACGATGAAGGCTTTCCTTCACGTGTTTACCTTGCTAACATGTCTGGAGGAACAGATATTGTAAGTGTTCAAATACTATTTGGAAACCTCTCAGTTTCTAATGTGATTCTCTAGGCAGGCTGTTTCGCTTTGGGAAACCCTTTGACACCGGTGTACGTGGGTGGGACTCAAGGCCCAGGCCTCGGCCTCGATGTACAGTTATATGATTCGCTTTTACCGCCAGGACCAGGAAAAGCTGTTCCGGATGGAACCCCGGGCGAACTCGTAGCCACTAAGTCTTTCCCTAACGTCCCAGTGTATCTCTGGGGTGACAAGAAGCCAGCTGGCGCCCCTGGAACGAAATACCACTCGGCCTACTTCGCCCGGTATGATAACGTTTGGGCGCACGGAGACTTTTGTGTGTATCATCCCGTCACAAAAAACCTGACCTTCCTCGGCCGTGCGGACGGCGTCTTGAACCCCAGCGGCGTGCGCTTTGGATCAGCTGAGATTTATTCGGTTATCGAGCGCAATTTTGCTGACCAAATTGCGGATTCTATCTGTGTTGGCCAGCGACGACCACGAGATAATGATGAAAGCGTCATGCTGTTTCTGCTCATGCGGCCCGGCCACAAATTCGACCAGCGGCTCGTCCGAGATGTCAAGGAAGCAATCAAAAAGGAGATGACAAAGCGTCACGTGCCCAAATATGTCTTTGAAACCCCCGAAATACCTGTAAGCGCTTCATGTCGTCGAGGTTGATCACCAGAGTCTATGAATGATACTAACATTGATACGTTCTAGACTACGGTAAATCTCAAGAAAGTTGAGCTCCCCGTGAAGCAAATTGTTTCTGGCCACATCATTAAGCCTAGTGGCACTTTACTCAATCCTCAGAGTTTGGATTACTACTATCAGTTTGCTAAGGTTGAAGAGCTGGTTCCCCCGAAAGAGAAGCTTTAGAATTGTACAACGTAGGTAGAGCGCGCGAACATGGAGCAACAGCGTAAAGAAGGTCAGATAGATGTAGGGAACATGATCGCAAGCGCCAAGTATACACATAGCGCTTTGTCAAATTTGGCTCTGGGGCCCTTTTTTTTCATTTTAGGAGATTCAGCTAGCTATTTTACATCGAGGAGAGTTGTTTTCGTTGAACTCTTCAAAGGGGTATTTCCAACGGGCTACCCGTGTCCTATGTTCCTCCTGACTTTGGATGTTTCCCACCATGCACTCCGTATTTCCAACCCATATATCCTACCATACCAGCAACGCTACCGGCACCGACTGATCCCACTATAGTCGCCCAGCCAACTGGTCTCTTCAAGAGCACCGTCGCGGCAAGTCCAGCAACCATTCCTCCGTAAGTCCAATCATCTGTCTCGAGCTGTCCCTTGTTCTCCATTAGTCGCCAGGAGCGATCCTTCCACTCGATTTCCTCTCGTCCCCACATCCGGCCTACGAGACCAAGTGAGACGATGCCTATCGTCCAAAGTGTAGTCATACCGGCTGCTCGGAGATACAGTTGGGAACGGGGTGTGATAGGTGTGCTCGACGGGGTGGTCTTGCGAAACCGCTGGAGAGTTTCCCGCACTCCGACGATGCCGGCCCCGATGATTGCGCCCGTAGTGACGGCCCGGGTTTCAACGTGTGTTATGAGGATTGTCCGGGCTAATGGCTGGTCCTCCGCATATGCTGGATGTGGGAAGTATCGCGACATTATGGCTGTGCTAGCGATTGTCTGGTTGAGGCCGAAAGAGAACTATAGCAACAAGAATCGTACTGAATATTGGAAGCAATCTCTGCTCTGCCGAGAGAGAAAAAAGGATACGGACGAGCTGACAGGATGCCGTATACAGCAATCAATTAACCTATATACCTTGCAAGCTAAAGATACTTGGCCGAACAGAGACTGGTTTTTTTTTTTTTTTTTTTTCTCTTTAAGTCGAGTTTTAACGTAAAGCATTCGTGATTTCCGCACCGCTTCTTATAGATCCTTTGGGGCGTTTAAACTTACCATGAGCCCGTACTGTAACACTTCCTCATGATGGCAACGAGGAAGACGGAGGAACTTGAGATCCGTCTACTTACGCTCAAATGGATCCACCCTTCGTGTACCCTGGCGCTTAACCGCAATAGTGAAGGCATTGGATTAGTGGTAACCAGCACGCACATACTAGGTTAGGTAGCTACCACACAAGCCACCATGCATGCTATCACTAAGCATTTTGAATACGTCCAAAGAAAATCTCAATCAGAACGAACCAATACATAACTGCCAGCATTCGTACAAAATGGCAAGAGCATGCCGGAACGCTATATACCTGGTTGAAACAACCCTGACCGTTAACAAAGCGGCCCCGTAAACTCTATGTACGGGAACTACAACCGTACCTACTTATATGACCACAGACAGCATACCGAGTCTTAGCTAACTAGGTACCGAGTATAGTGCACCCCCATGACGTTAAACACCATCAATTAATCAATCCATCCAGCCGTCCTCCAATTCGCCGTGATCGGTACTACTCGAGGAACCGCGTCAACTTCTACATGCCGCTGTCCCAGGTCTGTTGACGTATTATGCTGGAAGCGGGCTACGAACTGGAAGCGGTCATTAAACTAGACGAGATTAATGTGAGTTTTTTTCGTGACGGGCCTGGACGTCTTAGGGAATGTGATCATTTAGGTATTCCTAATGTCGGGGTCTGATTCTGTGAGGAACGCGGTGATGCGGTTATTTGGTTCCGTGGGAAATAGGGACCCGCAGCTTTGACACAGCAGTCGACCCGCCGGACTGGTTGGCTCTCTTCCAATGCCGAAAGTTGCTGAGCACAGATGTAAATATCCTCCATAGTATACATAATCCTAGGTAGGTGATTCGGTCATCAGACACAACAATGTCTCCTATCGCTGCACGTACTAGGTATTGTACACGTTATTATGTGATAGTGGTCCATTCCGGCGCTCGAGATGCTAATGTATAGTGATAAGCGACGCAGCATTACAATACTGTTGGCTGGGCAAGCTTCGTTCACATTTTATATGATAGCTCACAATCATTGAGTCCCTTCAATGATAGCAGGGGATGAACCACTTTAGCGATCGGTTAGGGTTAGTGTTACCTGTCAAACAATTAAACGTCCCGATGTCATGACAGCCAGGGTGGGGTTTATGATACATCATGTAAGTTACAAGGTACCCGAGTGATATTCCGGTGGTACTACATCCTGGTGTGTTTTGATGGCGCATCAGATGGAAAGAGGATGCCCAGTCCGGTGACGCTACCCTATCGCCCGCTACCTGAGTATCCCACACTATTTGTTGCATTTGCTGCACCTAGCGTACCTAGGCTTCAATGCTGAATGAAAATATACCGGACGCTGTCTAGAATGTCGCTACGTATGTACCTCCTGGGGCATAACCAGATAGCCAATTACATCTCCCGCAGCCCTCAGAGATGACCTTTGATTTGACCGAGGCGCATTTGAGCGCAGTTTAGCTCAATGTTCTTAAGATGCCTACCTAGATAACATCACTCAAATGTCCTGTGGGTTTTGCCGTGGGTTAGCCAAACCTGTGCCTGTCCGTAGAGGTAGGCGGTACATACTTAAACGCTATACCTAGGGTCCACGGTCCGCTATGGCGCCTGCTACACATAGCTATAATAGGTACCCGCCATGTACCTCGTTCACCATGTATGTACATACTGTTCAATGCATTTTACGTAGCAACCTCTTTCCTATCACGCTGCGTCCGTGGTACTAGTTAGACACTTCCAACTTAGCCTACGTCTGTATAAGTATATACAAACGCAAGTCCAACACGACATCCCTACCTTTCTTTTCGTGATCCTGTCAACCTCTCAGCCGTCCTGATTCCTCTCGATTTAACGACCTCCTAGTAGTAAAATCCGATTGCAATTCATGAGTTTAGCTGCCCGGTTATACTTCCGCATACGCGAAGAAAAGAAAGAGGAATATACAAAGAACAGTTCACGCCACACAAATTCAACATCTGGGACATCTCGACGCCTCCGCTCCCCGGTATATCCCCTAGCTCGAGACTTAAGCTAGGTAGGTTCGCTCATGGCCCACCATAGGACGGGCAGTTAACCATCCCAGCTCATCATTAGTTATCATCATCATCATCCTTTATCCATCCATCCGTCAAGCCACCGCCGCTTCTAACGCCCATACCTACGTCTACCTACACCTTGGCTGGCTCCGCACCTCAAGCTCAACATCGGTCTCTTGCTCTCGTTCATGAACCTAGTCCTTACGTCCGATCCGCCCTGTATCAACGTCGCCGCGGGAGTCCCGAGACTAGCCCGCAGTCAACTAGGTCGAAGTGGCAGACCGAACCCCCCCGCCTCCGGTATCGAGTACCCCGTCCGCCTCCGACGACCTATATCCTCTGCAATCCCCTCGAAATCCCTCCAGTATAGACCGCACAGTACCGGACGCCGCTCTCGCTTCCTCGAGCAGGCTCGACAGCCAACCTCGTGCCCGCCTCCCCGCCACTTCTCAACCCCAGCAGGAGCAGCAGCAGCGTCTTAGCTCATCCTTGGCGCCACGCCAGATTTTGGGGAGAAGGCGGCGAACACCCGGTGGCGATAGCAACGCCATCGTATCGGAAACCTCGCTTTCCGAGTCGCTTTCCGAGCCTCCAGTTTCTGAGACTATACTTCCAGGGTCCCCTCAAAGGAAACGCAGGCGGGCCGAGGTTACCATGTTGACGGACACGGATGGCTCAGGAACCGCTAATGGCAGATCGCGGGCCTATGCGAATGGCAAATCCAGCCAACGACATCCTGCGACTCCTGCAGCAAACGGGACGTATAAAGTAGGCTCTGCTACCAATGGAACCTCTAAGCCACGAACTCCTGAACGATATTTTGGCCATGATCGCGAGGAGGTCACCAGAATCCTCATACAGGCCCTTTCGGATATGGGGTATCACGCGGCAGCGCAGAACGTCAGTGAGGTCAGCGGATATGAGCTCGAAAGCACAACTGTGGCGTCTTTCAGAACGGCTATTCTCGAAGGGCATTGGGCTGAGGCTGAGGAGCTTCTGAATGGTGCTGCTTTATCTGGTGAGCTCGGAGGTCATAATAGCAACGGGCTAGTGATTGCGAGTGGTGCAGATCGAAGTGTTATGAAATTTTGGATACGCCAGCAGAAATATCTCGAACTCTTGGAACGAAGAGAACACAGCCAAGCATTAATGGTGCTCAGAAACGAGCTCACGTCGCTTTATCAAAATACCCAGAAACTCCACTTCCTCTCTGGATTGATCATGTGTCAAACTAAAGAAGAACTCCGATCAAAAGCCAGTTGGGATGGAGCTAACGGGCAGTCAAGGCAGACCCTGCTCTCCGAGCTGTCAAGTGAGTTTTCCATAAGCAGAATTTCTTCCTGGCGCGCGAGTTGACCTTGGTTCTATAGAATGTGTATCGCCTTCGGTCATGCTCCCCGAGCACCGGCTAGCCAACTTATTACATCAGGTTAAGGAAGCCCAGATAACAGGATGTCTTTGGCATTCCAGTGCCACACCTCCATCCCTCTATTCTGATCATACTTGCAATCGGATGGATTTTCCTACCGAGATAGTACTGGAGCTTGATGATCATCCCGGTGAGGTGTGGCAAGTGGTTTTCTCACACGATGGAACTAAGCTGGCCAGTTGCGGCGACGACAAGGAAGTCATCATCTGGGAAGTTCCATCATTTAAGATCCTTCATATCTTAAAAGAGCATGATGATGGAGTGGGCAATGTTGCTTGGAGCTGGGATGATTCGATGCTGGTTACTTGCTGCCGAGATCGCTACGCACGGTTATGGGATATTACCGTAAGGCTCATTGCTTTTATGAAGTCCTAATTTTTTGGGCTAACAGTGTATCAGACCGGCAGATGCATTCGACAACTGTATCGGTTTGACGAGCCAGTCTGTAGCTGCGTCTGGGCGCCCGATGACAAGTCTTTCATAACAGGCTCGCTGGACAAGGTCGGCAGTTTAATTCAATGGGATCTTTCTGGGGAGAGAATTTACGACTGGAGAGGTCCTCAGCGTGTCGAAGAGCTAGCACTCTCGCCCGATGGTCGCTGGCTCGTGGCTATGGACTGCGAGAAGCACATACACGTTTACAACTTCGAGACACGAGAATTTGAGTATAAGCTTGATTTAAAAACCCGGTTAACATCTCTCAGTATCAGCCAGAACTCGAGACACCTGCTGGTGAACCAAACAAATGGTTTTGCGCAGCTAATAGACCTGGTTCATCGAGTCCCAGTCCAGAATTATACGGGTCACTTCGGTGGGGAGTTTGTGATTAGGGCTTCGTTGGGCGGTGCCCACGAATTGTTTGTGATTAGTGGTAGCGAGGGTAAGTGAGCCGCGACAAAGAAAATAGGACGCATTGACTGATTCGCTTAAGATGGGTTCATCAACATCTGGAACAAATCCTCGGGGCAGTGTGTTCAGAGATTAGCAGCTCACAGCCCGAGGTGTAACTCGGTTTCTTGGTGTCCGACGAGTCCCCAAATATTTGCCTCTTGTGGTGATGATGGGAAGATTAAAATGTGCGCCGCTTTTGTTCCCCTCAGCTTCTCGTCTTGAGCGCCGTTGCTAAATGTGTCTAGATGGTCCAATGACAACTGGCGACGGAATCACCTCGAAGCGCTCCAGCGGCAGCATGCGGCGAGCCGGAGTTGAATCATTTAATCGAAAGGTTGGTTGTTATTTTTATTGCGAAGCACTAGGTATCGACAAATTGATGAGGGCAATTTTGCAAATTAACCTGGACCTGACAAGCCCGGTCAGCGGCATCATTTTTCATCGTCACTTGGGAACGCTTATGTTTTAAGGCGCTTGCTGTAATGCGAGCCGATCCTGTCATAGGAACGGCCTGGTTGAGTTATTACGGGCCGTGGGAGGCATGGTGAGCTTCATACATGATAGACCAGGTGTTCGAAGGAGTTGTATACGTCATGAAACTTATCACGGAGGTTCACGGCGCGTCTCCTTCCATTTACCATTTATTATAAGATAATACGGATCCGTACTTAGCGAGTTAGGAAATGGAAGTTTTCCAGCCATTCAATCTCTCCCGGGTTTACACGGGCTTGACTTAGGTATTTGAGCAGGCAACAGGATAAGTGCTCGACGGCTGTAAATCAAACCCGTCAGCAACTTTGCAGCTTAAGAGAAATTGCTCCAGGCAACTGGATTTCTTGACGTTGCCTACCGTACAGTTGTGGGTGCCTACGTATCATCAATCTTGATACGCGAGATGCCTGGTAACTGCAGTTGAGAAGCATTACGTATGCCGCCAAGGGTGTGTGGGTAAGGCGGGTACTAGGTAACTACCTAGGTACACTACCCACATTGATTAGGTACCAATAGAGACCAAATGCCCAAGCCACCGCCGCCTTTTGGGGGGTTGTAGCTCTATAAATGTGGCTTGCGAGAGAAATGGGCGCCACCGCATGTCTGCTGCTTGACGCTTGGCACACTAGGTAGACCAAGACTATTGTATTTGGCCTGTGTCAGGCGGTATAAGACTCCTGATTCTTTGGTTGCGAACCAAGATATTATACAACCAGAGCGTGCCACAGCCAACGCTGTTTCTTGCCTTTCCTCTCCCTCGTCCCTCGTCCCTTGTCCCTTGTCTCTTGTCTGACAACAACGTACGAATCTTGTGGACTGTGTCCGCTTTCTTAATACGGTTACCACACACTCGTCCTTATCCGACTGCCTATTTGCGTCGTTCTCTGAAAGAACGCCGAGAATCACAACTTCAGCCGAGCTCTGACGTCGCGCTTTGCTGCAGCCGTGTGTCCCTTCCAAGGCCAGCTATCTTACTCTTCTCGGCCACTGTCCACCTGTACAGGCCGCTGCTCCACTACTACGACTCCTGCTCCAGAATAGCTAACGCTGGTCGGATCTTTCTGCTTTGTATAGATTTGACCTAAGGGCGCAAAACACTGAAGATGGCCGACTCTTCGAGCTCACAGGGGGGTATCTCGGATCCTGCGTTGATCAAGTGCGTTGTCTCTTAGCCTAGGCATCGAGCTTGTTGTGACATCCCAACTGACTTCGACGTTTAGGCTCGTCAACAAACTCCAGGATGTGTTTTCCACCGTGGGCGTCAACAACCCCATCGACTTGCCGCAGATCGTAGTTGTGGGAAGCCAGTCTAGTGGAAAGAGTTCGGTGCTCGAAAACATTGTCGGCCGAGACTTGTACGTTGCAAGCCCCTCCTTCAAGCCCCTTTATACAGGCTAGTACGACTAATCCCACCACTTTAGTCTACCGCGAGGCTCTGGTATCGTAACTAGACGTCCCCTTGTTCTACAGTTGATCAACCGGCCGGCCACATCCCAACCGAATGGTGTTCAGCCAGACGTCGCCAGCTCGACCGACAAGGCCGCCAACGCAGATGAGTGGGGCGAGTTTCTACATATCCCCGGCCAGAAATTCTACGACTTCAATAAGATTAGAGACGAGATCAGCAGGGAAACAGAGGCCAAGGTCGGCCGAAATGCGGGCATTTCACCGGCCCCCATTAACCTCCGGGTCTACTCGCCCAACGTCCTGACGCTGACGCTAGTCGACTTGCCGGGCCTAACCAAGGTGCCTGTGGGTGACCAGCCTCGTGACATTGAGCGACAGATCAAAGATATGGTTCTCAAATACATACAAAAATCCAATGCAATCATACTGGCTGTGACCTCGGCAAACATCGATCTTGCCAATTCCGATGGTCTCAAGCTCGCCAGAGAGGTCGACCCGGAAGGCCAGAGGACGATCGGTGTCTTAACGAAGGTGGACCTGATGGACGAGGGCACTGATGTGGTCGATATCCTGGCTGGTCGCATAATTCCCCTGAGATTAGGGTACGTCCCAGTTGTGAACAGAGGCCAACGCGATATCGACAACAAAAAGCCCATATCCCAGTCGCTGGAGGCGGAAAAGGCCTATTTCGACAACCACAGGGCTTATCGAAACAAGAGTTCTTACTGTGGTACTCCATACCTAGCGAGAAAGCTGAACATGATCTTGATGATGCACATCAAACAAACGCTACCGGATATAAAGGCACGAATTTCCAGCTCATTGCAGAAGTACACTGCTGAGCTCGAAAGCCTGGGCCCATCAATGCTAGGAAATAGCGCGAACGTCGTTCTTAACATCATCACAGAGTTCACAAAGGAGTGGCAATCCGTTCTAGATGGCAATAATGGCGAGTTGTCGAGCTCTGAGTTGTCTGGCGGTGCGCGTATCAGCTTCGTGTTCCATGAACTATACTCCAACGGTGTAAAGGCGGTCGACCCTTTCGATGTTAATAAGGATGTCGATATCAGGACAATTCTATACAACTCTTCCGGCTCCTCTCCCGCGCTCTTTGTGGGTACAGCCGCTTTTGAAGTAATTGTCAAGAAAGAGATCAGGCGGTTGGAGGATCCTAGTCTGAAGTGCGTGTCACTTGTCTACGATGAGTTGGTCCGCATCTTGAACCAGCTACTATCCAAGCAGCTCTACCGGAGGTATCCCTCGTTAAAGGAGAAGCTACACGGCACAGTCATTGCTTTCTTCAAGAAGTCCATGGACCCCACCAACAAACTCGTCAGAGATCTCGTTGCCATGGAAGCTTGCTATATCAACACTGGCCATCCCGATTTCCTTAACGGCCATAGGGCCATGGCGATGGTCAACGAGCGTTATAATAGTAAGCCCGTGCAAGTCGATCCCAAGACCGGCAAGCCGCTGCCTGCTTCAGCCACGCCAGCTCGTGCCGCCAGTCCGTCTTTGGATAGCAACCTGGACAACAACACCGGTTTCTTTGGTAGCTTCTTCGCCGCCAAGAATAAGAAGAAGGCAGCCGCTATGGAAGCACCACCGCCGATGCTCAAAGCATCTGGCACTCTCTCAGAACGGGAGAATATTGAGGTCGAAGTCATTAGTATGTCTAGACAAACTCTTCATCGATAATTCCAACGCTAACTTCTATGCAGAACTTCTCATCTCTTCATACTTCAATATTGTCAAGAGAACCATGATTGACATGGTGCCCAAAGCTATTATGCTAAACCTGGTTCAGTATGTCAAAGCGGTGCGCAACGTAAGCAAACTCGTCGCTAATACATCACTTTTAGGTATACCAAGGATGAGATGCAAAAGGAACTACTTGAAGGCATGTACCGAGGTGACAACCCCGACGAGCTGCTAAAGGAGAGCGATTATACCATCCGGCGACGAAAAGAGTGCCAACAAATGGTCGAATCACTTGGCAAGGCTAGCGAGATTGTTGGCCAAGTACAGTAGAAATATAATGATGCATGAATTGTTCCAGGACTTTGCTCCTCATCTTCCCTAATCGGACATTTCAGTAGCTGGTTTCAGAGCGAAATTGTCTTCCTCCGAGTCGGACAGTGCTGGGACAGCACGGGGAGGAGCACCATCATCGGCCAGGCGTTGGAGAAACTTCGCCTTCCGTACGATATCCGTTGGTAGAGGGGGTATGGATGGGCGGGCGCAACGTTTTTGATGCTTAAGGTGCTATATACTCTTCTTCTATTTACCTTGCCGAGTTATTTGCACCTGAATTCCCGTCGTTTTCTAGTACCGTTTTAGACCTCTGTTAGCAAAGAGAATGGCCATTCGGCAAGCAAGGAGAGGGGCAATAGTAAAGTTATGAGTGAGATATAACATAATATCAAAAATGACGAATTCAATGTTGCTTTTATTTAACTCCGCGAGCCCCTGGATATATATTTCTCAGCGCAGTCCTTTCCAAAGTGTACCACCAATCGTATGTTCTGATTAAAAAAACAATGAATACACTCAAAGCAGATAGTTATCTCTTCATAATTACATAAGACTCATCATCATTATTTATTGTTATATGCAGCTTCATAATTTTGGTTTTGATTTCAATGCCAAACCACCTTTCTCCACGTAAAAATCCCGATCCTTAGAAAAGCCAAACCACTTCTTCAGGGCTTCCTCACCGCCTTCTCCTAATCCCAGCGGATATGCCTCATATCCATTACCGGCGCCCTGGCCCTTGATTCTTCGGTCCCCGGCCTTCTCATCGACGGCCAGACACGGCGTCTCATGCAGCGTGACAGACGGTCTCTGATCGCCTTCACGCGCCGGATCGTTCTCGAGCTCCCCGTACTCAAGCACTGGCAAACAGCACGCATCGGTGCCGTCAAATACCTTTTCCCACTCACTTCTCGTCTTGGACTTAAACACCGTCTCGAACGTAGTCTTCATTTTGGGCCACGTAACGCGGTCCCAGCGCGTCTGATCCCACCCCTTGTGGACGAGCCCAAGCCCCTTGACTAGGGCCGCGTAGAACTGCGGCTCCAGCGCGCCAACAGACATGTACTTCCCATCGCGCGTCTCGTACGTGTCGTAGAAGGGGCATCCGCCATCGAGCTGGTTCTCGCCGCGCGGCCGGTCGCCTACCGGCGTCTTGCGCATAAGCCTCGGAAAGGTGGCGAGGTAATTCGCCCCGTCCACCATATTAGCCTCGACGACCTGCCCTCTTCCCGTGCGCTGCCGCGCGAGTAGCGCGAGGAGAATCCCCTGGAACAGCACGGCGCCGCCGCCCGCGAAGTCCCCCAGGATGTTGATGGGCGGATGCGGCTTGTCGTCGCGCCGACCGAGCATCGAAAGGACCCCCGATATTGCGAGGTAGTTGATGTCGTGGCCCGCCATCATCGCGTACCGCCCGTCCCGCCGGAACCCCGTCATCCGGCCGTAGATCAGGCGAGGGTTGATCTGCGACAGCACGTCGGGTCCTAGGCCGAGCTTCTCCAGCACGCCCGGTCGGAACGGGTCGACTATCACGTCCGCTGTCTTGGCTAGTTCCTTGATCAAGGCTACGCCGGCTGCGGACTTTAGGTCCACGGCTATCGAGGCCTTGTGCCGTGTCAGAATGTCTGCTCCCGCCGGAGCTGAGATCCCTGGCGTGTGCGTTTGTCCTGGGATTGCGCGGTCTATGCGGAGCACGCTAGCGCCCGCGTCGGCGAGGAGCAGGCCGCCAAAGGGACCTGGTTCTCAGGTTAGCGTCATTGTTGGCCAGGAGCGAGTAGGTATACGAATAACTCGAGAGGACGCACCTGGTGCAAGTCCGGCAAACTCTAAGACTTTGAGTCCTTCCAACGGAGGTGGACCAACCATCTTACCGTCCCACGTTTGGATTATGAATTAAGTGAAGTATGATCAGTTGTATAATAATGTTACTAAGGTCTATCCATAACAATTGACTTATATATCATAAATCTAAACGGTGAAAATTGTTGAAAAGTCTCACCGTGAAGCCACCAAGAGATCGATCGATGTGTGTTTAAATCAAAAATAACCGAGGCTCGCCGCGTAGGGAAGGTACAAAGAACAGTGCTACATAGCGACCCCTCACGGTGAGTAGGTACATAAGGTACCATGTCAATTCCTCCGTCCCATCTACAACATCAATTATCCAGCACTAGTTGGAACATCCTCTCAGATAGATGGTGTCTTGTCATGTTACGTCGCAATATAGATCCTACCCACATGTAGAGGGAACCTATTTCTAAGACGCCTAGGCTGCTCTAAAAGTTTAGTGCTACTTCAGGTGAGTCTAGCATTTACACCCAAACCATAGTTGTCGTTAATATTCAAACGCGACTACAATTTCTTTCTTCTTGAGTTCTAGTGTTGGGGGTTGTTCAGCTTCTAGTAAAGAGATCTTGGAGCAAGGAAGATCCAAGAATAGCTGAAACAGCGGAACCCATAGCAGAGCAGAGCGCACCCAAACTGGACGCTATCTTGCATTTTTTGACAACATTCATAACACACGATAGTAAACACGACTTTGGCGTACGACCATAGCCTCTAGAAAACTCGGCATCCCGTTCGCTCTGCCCTAGATAAATTGGAGAGCGCTAGATTAGTAGTTAGGTCGGTGACGACCAGCGAATCCCTGGTGTTGTATGTTGGTTTTTGTCCTTACTTTTGTGTTTTTAGTTAACCGAGTTGGAAGGAATAGCAAGGACGATAATTCAACATGCCTGGCCAAATAACATTAGTCTTAGAAATAGTTATGACCCCTGGATGCCGTTTGAGTTGGACTTGTATCTGTATTCAAGTAGGTCACTAGTGGGCTCACTCTTTGAAGTTAAGACATAGGAACATGGTGCATCAAACTATTATTTCTTTCTTTTAGTATTGGTAATTGTGGTGTCAGTCACCAGGCCAGCCTTCACGAATGAATCCCTCGCCGCTTGGTTTATTAGTGCAAATCTGCGAGGGCCCAACTTGTGTCCTCCGTACTATAACAATTAAGAGTTAGTTATCGCCAATTGAAGCCTGACTTGTGAGCGTTTTAGAAGCTTCTTTACGCTGTCTTAGCTCGAAAAAGAACTCGCATAGTCAACTCACCCATCGTGTGACCACAACCATGACATCCCACAGGTCCATCAGTTGCATCAGGTGTAGCAGCCGGCCGCCGGCAGCCGTCTCCCCGTCATCGTTACAGTCTTGAAATGCCGTGTTATTTGGACCTTTGATGCGCCAGGCGGTGATGTTGTGTGTCGCAGCCCGGACCTTCTTATCTGATGCCAAGAGATGCTGAAGGAACGCCTCAGCCCCTGCGGTTGACGACACTGCTGCGCAGCGCGCTAAGAACGTCGACTTGAGCTCTACCACAGGATCGGATAGAACCCATGGTGGCTCCTGTGTCAATTTGAGATGTTCCGTCTGGGAATTGCCCGTAACAGCGCTGCTATCAGGATGTCCAGTAGAGCCGACCTCGGCTGATTCTTGCTCCTCGGGGGCTTGCTCTGCCAAAAGCCGCGCTAGTTCTTCGATAGCGTCGAAGAGACAAACGGAGCCCGGCTCGTAGACGTTCCCAAGGGCCCGGCAAAATAGAGCTAATTCTCGAGCTGCATCGCCCTTCTTCCCAGCTTGACCGGTACTGTTAGTACCGATGACTACAGGCGGCACCGCGGGATAATCCAGAGGAAACTCTACACGGATAGACGATGATTCTCCAGGTGGTGTGAGGACGTAGGTGGCGGCGTCTTCCGAAGGCACCAGGCATCCTTCGCCGTATATGGAATTGATGGCTTCAACCTCATCTCGAAGCTCGTCGGACATTTTTCTGTGGTGCCGATAATAAGGCTGACTTCACCTCAGAAGTATATGTAGGTACCTATTCCAGATTACGATTATCCCCGCGTTTGCCAAGACCTAGGAAGGTTAGCAGTGGAGCGAATGTTTCAATTCATGATGCACATTGGCATAGAATCTGATGGACGGATAATTTTAGAATAGAATAGAAAATGCAACATGTTAAAAAAGGTTCTGTATTCGCAATGAGTATACTCTGCCCCTGCGTAGAAGGGTACATAGATGCCTGCCCCGAAGCTGTCTATTAAGTATCCAATGCACCACGATAGGAAAGACTATGCAGAAAATGCTAGTTAAGATCAGAACTGATTGATAACGATAAGGCTGCATTCGAATGCCGCTATCTTAAAGACGGAAGGAACCCTTGGAATTATAATATGCCCCTCAGCCCCTCCATCATATTGTAGGTAGTTGATAGGTATTGTTCGGCCCACCGCCACCATTCATTGATTGACAAGCTCCGAGCTCCGATCCTTCTGCTCACGTCTGTCTCAGTTGGCCATCTTTAATTACTTGCTGAATTACCCTGAAACCTCTCTGTAACTTGCATGCCGTGGTTTTAGATCATATCACCCAAAGACGACCCTCTAGGTTCCAGGACCGCAACTCGATATGACTTCCGCGGTCGAGCAGGCTACGGCCCTGAAGAACGACGGCAACAAAGCGTTCGCGGCGCACGACTGGCCGAAGGCAATTGAGTTGTACACCAAAGCCATCGAACTAAACGAGAACGAGCCAACGTTTTATACCAACAGAGCACAGGTTTGTGTGCCCAGCGTCTACCTGATACCGGCCATGTCAGCTTTCAATTAGCAGTGGCGTCTCGAGGTCGCGTGACTGATTCTGAGCAACTCTAGGCATATATCAAATCGGAAGCATTCGGTTATTCCATTGCTGATGCGACCAAAGCAATCGAGCTGAACCCTAAGTTTGTTAAGGTGCGATCAACGAGCCTGGCAGACGCCTATCTCCAACAACTCTAACCAGTCTTGCCCTCTTAGGCCTACTTCCGCCGCGCTGTTTCTTATGCCGCTATCCTCAAACCCAAGGACGCAGTCAAGGACTTTAAGAAATGCGTCGACCTCGACCCGAACAATAAAGATGCCAAGCTTAAACTTGCCGAGTGCCAGAAGATTGTGCGACAGCTGAACTTCTACGCCGCCATCGATGTTGGTGATGAACCATCCGCCGCCGAAGGCCTCGATATCGATTCGATAGCCATCGAGCCCGACTACGACGGAGTACAGCTTAGAGATGAGATGACGCAGGAGTTCATTGATGACATGATTGAGCGATTCAAGAACGGCAAGAAAATCCACAAGAAATATGTCTACCAGATTGTAATTGCCACCCAAAAGATTGTCTATGAAGAGCCCACCATGGTCGAGATGACCATACCTGAGGATGTTCAGCTTACAGTTTGTGGTGATACGCACGGTGAGTGTAACCCGAAAAAGAAATTTCACAAAAGTGGCCCGAGCAGATCTGACAAGCCACAGGCCAATACTACGACCTGATGGAGCTCTTCAGATTGAACGGGCGGCCCTCCGATAAGCACTATTACCTGTTTAATGGTGACTTCGTGGACCGAGGTTCTTGGTCGACCGAAATCGCCCTTCTTTTATATGCCTACAAGTGGCTTCGTCCCCATGGCATGTTCTTGAACCGAGGCAACCACGAGACAGATGACATGAACAAGATATACGGATTTGAGGGAGAGTGTAAGGCGAAATACAATGAACGGTGCGTAGCCTTTTACAATAGGTTCATAAACTTTCCTCATACTAACTTAAACCTAAAACTAGCGTATTCAAACTGTTCTCTGAGAGTTTCTCAGCATTGCCTTTAGCTACACTTATCGGCTCTAAGTATCTAGTTTTACACGGTGGCCTGTTTTCAGATGACAATGTGACCCTTGATGATATCCGCAAGCTGAATCGGCACAACCAGAGACAGCCGGGCCAGTCCGGACTCATGATGGAGATGTTGTGGACAGACCCACAGACTGCACCCGGCAGGGGCCCCAGCAAGAGAGGTGTCGGCATGCAATTCGGCCCTGATGTGACAAAGAGATTCTGCGAGAAGAATGGTTTGGACGCCATCATCCGGAGCCATGAAGTACGCATGGAAGGTTACGAAGAGGAGCACGGTGGGAAATGCATCACAGGTATGCCCAATTTTTTCCAGCTCCGGTTCTGCTTGCTCACTAAATTATCCATAGTCTTCTCGGCACCCAAGTACTGCGATCAGACAGAGAACAAGGGCGCTTATATCAATATTGGCCCCGGTTACAAGCTTGATTTCCATCAATTTGATGCTGTCCCGCATCCCCCGATTCGCCCAATGGGTTCGTGAATTGATATTATCCTAATGTCTCTGCTATTAGCTAACGATTCTTGCAGCTTACGCAAATAATTCTTTTGGATCCATGATGTAGATACTCGGTAGATCTTAGCTTACCAAACAAGTGATCTGGGGTTGGTATAGAACGCGGAAACTTGCATGGTGACAGTGGATTGTCACAGAGCCTTGGCGTTTAGAGAAATAATTGGGAAGCAAAGGGATATATAGGTATACCATCGCATGTGATGTCTCATGACTCACGTATAAAACCCGGAAACAGATCTATTTTATCTGTGAGAGCAACTCGTAGTTCTTCAAGACTTAATCAGTCCAAAGCTTCTGCTCGTCCCGTTGTCCAACTAAGGCCCCTAGCCAGTCAGAGCAGCCTCTAAGCCGAAATGTGGAGGAGATTCCATCTTGGTTGGTGCCCTGCCAAGCTGTGATGGCTGCTGCGAAAGCGCCCAGGTCGTCTCGCGGCAATCTCAACCAGCAACTTTGTCCTTCTACTTTGAGTACATCCAGAGGGATTGCCATGCCCGTGACACCAAGGAACTGCTTCAAGGCAGCGGTGCAGTATGACTTGGCCTGAAGAGCATCGAGTTCCTCCATCTTTGCTGCCGGTTCGGCGGCGTTGAAGAGCTCCAGATGGGCATAAGAATAAGGCGGTGCTTTGATGACGGATTTAGCAAGCTCGTAAGATTTTTTCGCCTTTGGCACACCTTCCACACTAGTTATAGATGATGCACCTGGGTCTGTGGCCATGATGATCTTGGCTGGTGTGCTTCTGTATCGTGAGTAATGGGCATAGTAACAATTGTGCATGTGAAATTGATCTGTTGTGCAAATGTCCAAGCTTGACGTGAACTACCCCGCTATTCCGTTTAATTACATATATTTTATATTGATTGAATTCAGAAATGCCCGGGAATTTTACCTGAGCCATGCCGCTTTTGAAACATTACCTAAATTTAGCAGGTCTAAGTTATCGTTCTCTCAACTGTTCTCTCAAATCAAATCAGCCAAATAATAGTCACGGGCGTTACTTCTCTACTTAGACTCATGGAAGCCAGGCGTAACAGGAATTAGGTAATAGACATCACGTGATGCACCGGTAGATCAGAGTATAACGATCAAGTCCAAAACACTTCCGCAATCGATTCCCTATTCACACAATGAGTGGCGAGATTGCGGCAGCTGGGTAATGCTGCCAAGGATATTTGAGCCACACGCCTCTTCTATTTTCCAGAAAAAAGGATCAGCTCCAGACAGTCTTTAGTGTGAAGCTTGATGATATATTTGTACTTTATTCCTATGCCCTCATTTAGGAACCGGGGTATCGACGAATACATAAACAACTTGTGCAAGAGAACGGTTAATCAAAAGACTACAGCAAGATTTTAATCATGATCTTTTACCGTACTTAGGGGAATACTTGACTAGTATCTTATGGAGAGGGTCCCGTGCTAGCATCAAAGTTTGTGCTCGACAATGTCCTCAACATAAATTACTTAAATCTTCACGACTTTGCAGAGAGACAATATGTATATCCCTGCTTGAATTGAAGCATGAGTTTTTGACTACTAGTGTCTTGACTAACATGGTTACCATAATTATCTAGCTCTCGGGCGCAAATTCTTTGTGTAACGATTTGAGCCCTGAATACGTCCTCTATAATGCCATCTATGCTGGGCTACCCAATAACTAGGTACCTCGGCGATGACAACCTACCAGAACACCATGGGAGTACTAGATTGTACGCACAACATTAGCAGCAACGCAGAACAAGATGAAAAGGTTATCCAGAAAGACGGGCTTCTGTGTATATTAGCCGTCTTTTTCTGGCTTTAGAGTAAACGCGCCTTCCACCAGGGAGTTGAATTTCTTGATTTCGAGATATGCTATCTTTTGCCTTCGTTTTTTTAGAGATGCCTGACCCTCAATCAAGCTGCAGCTACAGCAGCAGCAATAACGTTATATTTAGCCGTTATATAGCTTCTGACCTGACAGCGTACGGTTTAAGAAGGTTAGAACCGAAGTGTTTTAACCAGACAATGTTACAACAGATATTTTGAGGCCTACAACCATTACATCATGCTGGAACTAGCATGTTAAGAAACGGGGGTCTTCCCTATAGGTAATTTGATGTGCGCCTGTCAATAGAGGTTAACATGTGTGCATATGTGAGAAGTCATGTGCAATTGACTTTGTTCAAAAACAATTCAGATTGTTTGATCAGTTGCTTCAATTGTCAAGTGATTGCCACTTTTAGGTATGATGGGTTCGTTGGTCAAAGTACTAGGTACCTAAGTAGCTTCAAATGTTCGGTTTGTGCCCACCTGCACACATGCATTTAATCTTTCACCCGTTAAGTTAAAATAAACCCGCTTAGAACGATTCTTTCCCTCTGTTATCTCCTCCCTTACCCTTGTAACCGTGCATTCTACTCATACCACATCGCGATAGTTGCATGCATCCGCCAACATGGCCACCATGGACAAAGAAGCATGGCAGCGGGTGCTACAGTGGGTATTAGATGTAGCAGCTGAGAGACCCCTTGCATTCGAAGCAGAGCTGCAACCAGGACAATACCCAGAGCCACCACGACCTCAGCAACAACAAATCCCCAATCTCGACACCACCGATATCGATACTCCCCTTGATCTTAGCTTTGATACCTCAACTAGTTCTGCTTCTAGTCTTCGTCCTGCTCTTACCTTCTATGGTGACAGCTTCTGCTCGCCTTCCGATCTCATCGACCTCCGATCAAATAGCACGTTGCTATCTTACGCCGCAGAGTCAATATCTCCCTTGGACCTCGAGCAGTCGGAGCAGGTAGAACACAACAACCCTCTTGAGACTCAATAAGACGACGAAGGCCAACAACGGAATGGCGGACAACTTCGTTCCTCCTGGCCAACAGCGCTACACGCGTGCCTGTATGGTATGCTCCATTGTGATGACTCAAACTGTAAGTATACACACCTACCTCGCCTCACTGGGATACCTCTTTGTCCACTCCTGGTCGCATCCGGCTGGCTGTGCATCTCGGCTAACCACCCTCGATCAATCAAAAGCGATTCAGAAACGAGGGTTGTCCAAACTGCCCATTTCTAGAGCTCCGTGGCAATTCGGATGGGCTCGAAAGCTGCACCTCTACCGTGTTCGAAGGTCTGATTACTGTCGCGAACCCGAAGCGATCGTGGGTGGCTAAGTGGCAACGCATTGAAAATTTTGTACCTGGTGTCTACGCCACCAAGGTGTCTGGTTCTATTCCCGAAGACATTCGCAATGGCCTCATCGAGGATGGTCATACGTTGATTCCGTACGTCGTTCTTACTACCGTACATCATACAAAGAACCCGTTCTAATTTATTCCGTTTAATCACAGGCGCGACGGCAGTGGTGTCGATGTAGATTAGAGACGCTATTGCGAGCCCAGAAGGAAACCAACCGGACTACGCCCTGGCCAACGTTCTCATTGGCATCAGTGACGATGGAGATGAAGATGACGACGATGATGCCGATAACGATCAAACTCAGCACGGTCCTACTGGTGCCCCGAAGGACGGCAATGATGATCAGCCCGGCCTTGGCGGTACACAAGCATCCTAAAGGGTGTCCACTAGGGTGCTGAGAAACAGTTTCATTGACTTCTCTTTTCTTGTGCTTTCAGTGTCGGCCTATTTCAGCTACAGCTAGGCTTGGAAAGGTTATGCACAGTACGAACGGCGTTTCATGAGGGAAGATCTCGAAGTTCTGATCTTGTTCAATCAGTTGGCTTCTCTTAATCAATTCTAATCAGGAAGTTTATTGCGTTCATGTGTCTTTTTATTGGAGGCTATCGGTTTGTTTCCAGTCTCGTTTGTTAACTATTATTCGAGTTTGAGGTCATGGCGTTAAATGAAGCCTTTGATCTTCATCTCGACGTCGAGTGGCACCTCTGCGAAATATGATGCGATTGCTTCTGTTTTACGTTTCTCGTTCTCTGACTCGGATACATCTGGTAGCCGCAAGTAGCAGTCTATTATGTTGTCAATCTCGCGGTAGATATCCTCGTCTATCAACCCCGTTTCCCTAGCCTCCGGGTTGAACTTTTCGTTGATGTCTTTCGTGTTGGAATCGGCACTTGTGAGGCTTTCGAGGATGGTAGCGTCCCGTCCAACAGCTTGGTGCTCAAAATGATGCTGTTTTCCTCTATGCCCGGAACTTGAAGGTGGTAGGACGTTGGAGGCGGGCTCAGTGGCCCTATGGTCACCTCTCTTTTCTACATGTGCCCGCTGCGAAGGTAATGCTCGTCCACTGTTACTCCTAGCATTCGTTTTAGCCCGCCGGCGAAGTTCTGACGGCCTACGTCTGATAGCTGAGTTTTTTCTCTTGGACGACGTTGCAGGACGATATGTCTTGGGTTCCAGTAGTGGCCCTGACGGTTTCCTCTGTAATGGCTGGTGTGTTGGGTTCGGTGTCATAGTATCCCATCCGGCGAGCTGAAAGCCGATGTGACCACTGCCCTCCACTTCATTCCTCCCGCTACGTAGTGGAGTAGCTGATTCTTGCCCGGTCGTCTGGTATTCCGTGGTAGAGTGGCCTAATCGCGATCCCAGCCCTATTCGCGTATGCTTTCGACTGAACGGTGCAGGTTGCAGCCTAAATTCGCCTTTGCCCTTGTTGAATCGGCTTGACAAAAGATCGCTGTCACTCCTGCCCTGCTTGGACTTGTCGCCACTACCACGGTTAACCGTTCTGGTTTTGTTCTCATCGTCGATATAAGGCCCTGTTCGCGGCGGTATTCTTACTTTCACCTCGGCGGTCTTGGCTGTCGAGTCATGACGAACATGGGAAATCAGCGATGTGTGTGGCTTGGTGTGCTCCTTTGTTGATATGTGAGCGGGCAAGACGGGGTTCAGCACGTCGGTTCTGAAGATGCTTTGTCGCGGCTGCAGGTCGCTGCGGCACTCGGCGCATAGATTCTGCTTTCGGTCCGCTGCTGTTCGAAGCGGATTCCCGCATAACGGCATTGGGCATGTCTTTGATGTTCGAAGCCCTATTGATATTTCATCATAGTCCATGTATCCGTTGACGGATACATCGTCGGTGGGGGTTACGGGGCTCGCTTGCTCAGACGCCGGCGACGAGATCACGACCAAGCTAGGCGTTTTATCTTGGTCCGTATTGATACGCAACGGTGCTATCTTCTTACGCAGCGCCTTCTCTCGATCGCTGGACATCTGCATATTACGTATCAGGACCGGCCGCTCCATAGGGGCTCGATACGCGAACATGGGCTTCGCCTGGAACGGCTGTTGTAGACTGTGCGGTAAGGTGCGTCTCTGTGGTTTTCGCGCCGCCTCCTTTTGCTCCAGCGACAGAAATGGAGACGTGGACTGCGATGGTATGGGTAAAGGTGTGAAGAACTTGGGGGCCGGGCGTGGCGCTGATATTTCATTTTTTGCGTGGCTGTAGCTCTCAGTCTCAGCTCTGCCTGGCCTCGTCTTCAGGAGGCCCCCAAATCCGTCTTCGATATGCAGATTTAGACTTTCAAGCTCCAGCCCCACTCGTATTGTCATTTTATCTGATGCGGCCGAAATGGACACCGGCGAAGATGCTGGACGCGTACAGTCTTGTTTCACTCTGTCGGCTCTGTTCACAGGAGTGTTGTGAGAGCTGTAATGATATCGTTCCTCTCCGCTGCCCACCTGCCAGTTATTTTCAGCGAATGCCGGTGAAGAGGCCTTGCGACTAAAGCTGGGCATCTGGTCAGCTTGCAGATTTCCGGAACTAAGATGGTATTCACCACTACTCTCGTTGTGTCTGGGCTCGTCCTCTGGGCTTCCTTGGTTCTGGCTGTCTGAGTACCCCATAGCGGCGGCGAAAGCCATCTCGCTGGCCGCCTTCTCCCTCCTCTTCATCTCCGTCATCTTCCCGTTATACTTCCAGATCCTGCGCAGCTGGTCTAGCACATACGTCGAGTTTCGATGCCTCAGACCCTCACGCTGGTCGTAACGCGGGCGGTCCGGATGATGCGTTATCTTGTAGTTATTGGCCCAGTCAGAATCCTCCTTGCTATTAGCCGTGGCGTCGCCATCGCGGAAAGAGCGTCGAAAGCTACCTAGCACTCTAGACAAAACACTTCCGCTGCTGTTGCTTCTCTTGCCGACGGAGCTGTCCCTGGAATCCGCCGATGAATTACGGCTCTGTGGCATCTCGTTCGAGTTCGAGTTACCGTTTGATTGGTGGAAGGATAAGGAGATGTATCGAAATCTAGAATTCTATGTGTGGATAGATGGTCTTCGTATAGCCTGTATACTGGCTTGGAACTGAAATAGAATGGAACAGAATAGAATTATGGACAATCAACATATAAGCATCCTCTTTCGAAATGAAGTTTCGGTTATGTATCGTCACGTCTTAGATGAATAGAAATGGAAGCCAAGGATGCAACAGAAGATCAGTAGGGGCCAGCGGAGGATCAGAGAAATAAAAGATTCATTATAGAGCGACAAAAAAAAATGCCTATATAAATAACTAGATCAGCAAAGGCTTAGCCAAGCATTGACGAAGGAAATCGTAGGAAAGTGAATTCAAAGCTCGCATAGATGTAGAACGAGCGAAGATAAAGACGAATAACAAACCAAGACAAAGTGTTTTCTTTCTGTCATCATCGGAGGCAGTCAGTAAATCTATAGTTCCTTTGAAGGGAACAAACGAGTGTTCAAATTGCTCCAGGCTAATGACAATACCTTCTATCTTTATCCTGTACTCTCTTTATATCCCTCTTGTCTTCGGCGCTCGCCTCATGGGCTATTGGCGAACAAACTTCTTTAATGGGCGAGATGGTGCATTATGATGCATTGACATTACATTGTTGAGTCCGTGAGCTAACTTAGGGACTTGGGTGGTCTGCGCAGACAAAGAAATGGTAATGCAGCTCACGCATCTTTGACTGCTCGTAATTCGTCTTTCGGAGGTATGACTCTCAATACATTGCACCACCTCGGTCCCAGCAGATCTATGCAATAGTAACATCTCCTTTCCAGCCGTTCCGGGTCTACGAAGTAAGGAGACAAGAAATCAGTCTCGTGAACTATATTTATAGACCATATAGTTTTCGTGTTTCAGACAAATGAATCAAATATATATGTATTGAACATAGTGACTGGCACTATTAGTTCACGAATAACCCAAGCAGAGGTAAAGAAATGAATTGCCTCTTCGAGGCAAGAAATAAAGGTTCGCTAGATGAAGTGACCATAATAGTAGCAAATATATGGATTATCATTCATTTGAGTTTCTAATCTTCGTTCTTGTATGTTCTTTAGTATCTATAGTATATGAACTTCACGGATAAGCTATCGCGATATACCATCACCGTGAATCGGCATAAGCATGACTCTCACCATATCCTATCAGCACGAACCCAGCCCACGACCAAGGGCTGCGCAAGTCTGAGACGTCATATCTTCTTAACTGGCGGTCGATCCAATATCTATAATTTATAACATATTCTTGTATTGTGCTTAACCCGCCTGTCTTCGAGGCTTCCTGGTTGAACAAACTCAACAAGTCGTCAACCAGGCCGTTCTTATCATCCTCGGTAAAATTCCGCAGGCGAAACTGCGCGAACGCTAACGCGCCACCCGGCGTGAGTCCTTTCACCATCATGGCCTCATAGAAAAAGACCATGAAGACGAGGCTCGCCACATCGCCCGTGACCCAGAGCGTCCCGACGAAGGCACATGCTCCGCTTCCCAGCAGGGCGTGGGCGAAGCTAAGCGCAGTGCCCGAATCGAACACGCGGGAGTATGCGGACAAGCAGCTGCTGAAGACAACAAACCTGGCCGTGATAGCTAGCCGCGAGAGGTCGAGAGGTGTAAGCGGCTCCTGGAAGAGATCGACGTTGGAGTACATCGGGGATTCCTCGTTGAAAGTCCCATGGGAGCTAAGATGGATGATGGTGGACTGCTGACATTGGCGCTCGAAGGTCTCTCGGCTCGTCAGGTCCGCTAGCATCGGCCACGTCTCGTGCCGGCGCGCTATGTATAGTGCTTCGATGCGCGAGAACTTGATATCTCGGTCTGAGCCGTCGGGATGCCGGGGAGAGTTGCATATAACGGTAGCTGGAAGCGGCTGCGCTTCTTGTCTCGTCGCAGACTTGGTCTGGGAAAGTTGATGGAGTCCGTACCATATACGAAGACTGGGCGTCAGAGACAGGGAAGGGCCTGAGAGAGATGGGTTCACATCTTGTAAAAGCAAGGCCCATGGTACGTGAGCTAGTGCTCCCGAAGGTACTACGACTAGTTTTGGTTTATCGCGGAGCTCTGGTAGGAACTGAGAGAGCAACTCCTCCGATAGATACTTGATGGTGTCTGATATCTGGGTTCCGATGCGCCTCTCTCGCTTGTCTATTGGAACGGCTTGCACCGATTCGATAAGTTCTTTTAGTTTCGTGATACTGTCAAGGAGCGGCGTCGTGCGCATCGCTTTCCATTGGGCGCTTACGCCAGTGGAGGTGAGCAGGAAAGATACTATCCCAGGGCTCTTACCCTGGACCAGGCCATATTCGACAATAGCTACATCATCCGGCAATACTTGAAGTATTTCCTCAAGCTTAGCCTCCCACCATCGTGACACTCGACCTGTGGCTATAGACTGGGCGCCCAGCATGGTATGTCGCCAGGCAAGCCGTATACGTAGTCTCTCCATTATGACGCTTTCTGGTAGCGTAGGCGGATTAGCAAGGTCCGAGCGAGGTGAAGTCTTGCTCCAATATTTCTGCTCCCCAGAGGACACCAAATGGCGCGCTTCTTGTGCAACTTCTCTGAATGTTACTTTATTTTTCTCTGATTCCGCGGCCTCGCTATATCTCTCAATGCTGCGTAATAGTGCCCGCGCTTTACCCCTTTCCAGAAAAAATAAGGCTTGACGAGCCCAGTCAGGCTCAGCCAAAGCTGGAATGCAAGGGAAGTCCGCCGGCTGTACGTTGTGCTCGTGTTGATGAAAATATATGCAGATACGGGTCGCTGAGAAGAACAGGTTTGAGCAGTCAATGTGGTCATGCGATGTTAGTCGGGCCTCGGGAAATTCGATATAGCTGTGATGAATTTCCATTTCCTCGCATCCTCGAGAATACACCTTTAGCGCCTCACCCAGATGCCGGAACCGGGTACCGTCCGTGGCGGCGTATCCACGGTGTTCATACTGAAGCCCTATGTTGAGGAGATCCCGTGCTCTTTCGAACCTTCGTGTGGAGTCACGTTGGTAGTATTTTTCAAACGTAGCATCGCCGAATTGTAGTCTCCTTGATTCTTGTGCGGCTAATTCCCAGTCTTGGGACCACTACGAAACTAAGGATCAGTTAGGGCCTCTCTGAGCGTTACGTGGTTCGTGTTTACGGAGCATAGAGAACTTCTGAGACGTATCCATAACTCTAAAGTAACTCTTGATAAGAAATATGGCAACAGGGAATCACTTACGGTTGCCGCGTCTAGCATCATGTGAGCTCTTCTATAGTCCTCTTCGTATAGTGTGTCTTGTCGCTCCCTCTGTAGTTTCTTGATAGGATGGTCACTATACGATGGACTGCGTTGTATAATGGACCGAGATCTTTCGGCCAAGGGCTTCTCGACGGCGCTACGAAGGTCATATAACAAGGCTCGGGCTTCTTTGTGTCGTTCTAAACTTCCAAGCATCTCGATGCGAGCTGCTAGACCGGTCGCGCCAGCATCGTACTGACAAAGTTTTTCGAGTCTTCCCAGCCCAGTTTCGAGAGCTTGCATGCCTCCCCTTGTGTCGCCAAGTCGCAGCGCATCTACATAAGCATCGCGACTCTCGGCCTGAAACTTTGAGGATAAGTAAGCAGCCAACTGCGATGAGACTTGTTCCCTTGAATCTGAATCGATTGGTAATATGTCATCAATGGTAGAGCGTGGGAACGACCCGTCGGCTATGACGGAGCTATGGTCATCTCCTTCGCCAGCAAGACTAAGTTGCGATCGCCCAGCCTTCGCCTCATCCAAGCTTGGAGTAAGATATACTGTATCGATTGACTTCGGTATATAATCTGCCCCTGGCAGATATCTCAGCATCGGTTGACCGTTGTCCTCAAGTTCGTCAGTAGTCATTGTTATCGTTCCAGTGGGTGCACTGTGTACCGAGAAATATTGAGAGCATAGCGGTGCAATAATACCGAACCATTGAAACTCGTTGCACGGCAGAGCCAAGTTTTATGAGAACTCGCATGGGGGCCCATGTCAGCGAAATCTAGTGAAAGAGCCTCAATTAATGTTAGGCAGGCTCGAGGCAACCATGTTCGCGAAGGTAACCATGGGAGGTGGCGGAGTTTCTCTATCACGCCGATCATCGAGGTTTCGCTGTAACCATTATCGAAGTTACTTGGGCTGTATTCCGCTGCATCTTCAGCCACCGAAAAGGGCTGTGAAAGTAATCGTCAAATGAAATGCGCCGTTGAGTCTCTGAGGGCTCCCGGTCTGCGTTTCTGCCTGAGGCGAATGGTGTGTGCCAGGGCTCTCCAAAACCCGCGCCACCACAGGGGCAACTCGAGGCCTATGTATGGCTTGTTCTGGGGAATACAAAAGCAGCTAAGTTGCCCTTTGCAGATCATCGCCAGTCCGAAAGACGTACCATACTGTGAAAATGAAAGACCCGTACGCGAACCAGAAAAATAGTATGCATCCTCGTTTCGTTATTTGATACAACCTGCGTCTTCACACATGTTCCTAAAAACCCCAAATGAGTCAAACGTTGGCCGAATGCGGTACTCTCTGACTCTTATTTTGTTATAGCATACTTACCTTACACGCGCGGGATCCCGCCTGATGAATTGAGACTCGGCAGTCTTTATTTGGATCCTCACAATCCAAACCTGGGTCTCGAGAAGTTCCGCTTTGAGTACAAGGAGAAGATGTACGTCCCTACCTGCAATTCCCGATCGATCCCTTGCATGTAGTGGCTCTCGATACCCAGGCTCTTACACAATCGCACAGTCTGTCTAGCGAGAAGTACTGGGAATCTATCCAAGCTTGGACTGGGGAGCCAGAGGTGGACGATATTGCGCCGTATGTCCTGACGTTCCAGGCATCGACAGAGTGGGCTGCACAAGCCAAGGTCATTGATGCGGCAAACATAGGAGCAGATAGGTCGAGAACAAGAGACGTGAGCATTGTTGGAACGCAAGCTCGGCGATATCAAATCAAGAAGTGAGTCCGGCCGTGACCTTCCGGTCCTGAGATCCACGCTCGCAGAGATGACGAATGAGCTAAGACTGTGAACATCAGACCAGAGAAGTTTCTTCGTCAACAGGTCCTTGCACAGCCCGATGTCAAGAAATGGATTGTCGATCGTCTCTCGATTTCTTTTTACGCGCGATGGAAGCATCATCAAAAGACTGGCGAGCCGTAAGTACAGAAGCCAGCTTCACAGCATAGGGTCCCGTGACACCTCTCTGACACGATCCAGATGGAAGGCGCCATCGATTTGGTTGGTAACCGGCGTGCACCTCATCTCAGATGGCCGGGTTCATTCGGGCTGGAATGTCGGTGTCGATGTACATGGAGGCATTAGAGCAGGTTAGTAGTCAGCCATTGGAGTCTTTCACTCCCTTTTTTTTTTTTTTTTTTTTTTTTTTTTTTTTTTTTTTTTTTCCATATGTCAGAGCCACAAGCTGCATAAACCATCATCGTATCACGGGCTCGCTACTACTGCAGGCTCCCGAAACTGAAGAGCTCTTACGATGAGCGGATATCACTGACTCTAATGTTATGAAAAAAGACCCTGGAACTTTGACCGGCGGGCCGCCAACTGGTGCATCGGTAGCCGATGTCCAAGGCTCGCTCAACAGGAACGTTCAGATGGAGAACCTATATGGCCAGAGCGGCGAGCGTGTTTGGTGTGCACAATTCATGGAGCTGGCTGTCGACTTCACAAACGGGCCCGGCAGAGATGAGTCGCAGGGTTGGCACACGAGACTCTTCCCCAGGAAAGAGATCGAGGTATTACAACTGCGTCAAGTCAGTATCCTCCAGTTTCCTATATACACACTCATTTTGGCGGATCTCGAGAGCAAGATCCTGTCTTATAAAGGACATCTTTGCCACAAGCGACAATCACTAATTATTGGTCCATGAGTAGGTTGAGGACCTTGGTGTTGGTGGAGTGCGTCGAAGGGCGACCTTCAAGCAGCCGCCCCAGTCATCATCGATCGATTGGAAGAAGCACCAGGCACAGATTATCGGGCTACAGACCACGGGAGAGGATACTGATGTAACGGGCACGGCGGATGATGACGCCGTCAACGCCACGGAACGTACGGACATTGACGAGCCTCTAGACAAGATGGTCGTTTCTGATCTACCCTACAATCAAGACTTGTCAGGTCAGGATTGGGAGACGTTTGAGGATTATCTGGCGTATCTGGAATATCAAGACTAATGATGATTTATTTATGAACGGCGGGGACGTGTTGGCTCATCACGGAGAATCCTTTGAGAGTGGTACATGCGTTATAATCGTGTTGGTGTTCATAGCCCATTATTGTACAGTACGCCTTCCCATCTGTCCGGTTGATTCGTGCCTAACTTGGTCCGTGTACTATTCAGCTTCTACCTATTATTATCACATGTAGACATCTCAGGTCATATGGCCGCAGAAGAAATAGAATAAGCCACGATATACACTAAACAGAAACCTCGGCGAGCTAATGCGGCACAACTGCACATAAGCTGATCATGGGATCTGCCATGAGTAGCGTTATCCAACAAGCCAAGATATGGTAATGAAATGTTGCTCTCGTTTTTGGAGCGTTGCAGCTTAGGTATGCCTCTGTCTGTTTCCATGCCTTATCACATGCAGGCGCATTACCTTACTTACCTACGTCAGTGTTATCCACTGTGCACAAGAACCCCCACGCTGCCTTACTTTAGGTATGTAATTGAATACCTTCAGTACTATGCTCGATGAATTAGGCTTAGCGTACCCGCCGCTTTTACTCGGGCTCGGGTCAGTCAGGTGGCTGAGGATACACCTATGTTAGGTAATTTATGCAAAACGGTCCCGATCGCATTGTTAAAGATTGCTCCAATTCAACTTAAAACACCGTAACATACGCAAACCACTGCAGTCACCTTAGAATTGTCCATTCATCTCCACAAGATCTAGAACACTAACTACATTAATAGGTTTACTTTACGCGATAGTAGAAAAAGCGCCAACAGACACGTTGTGCTTCAATAATGTCTGTTCTCTTACTGCCTCCTCTTCGCTCGTTTTGGGTACAGAGAATTGAATTGGGACGCCATGAAGTTCTCTGCTATTCGCGCGGCCGCGCTCGCCGCAGCTGTTAATACGGTATTAGCTCAAACCCCTACTGAGCCGTGCGCGATCGTGAGTTCTGGCAGCTCAGATTGCCCTACAGCTACTCCCACTGTCAAGGCGACCGTTGCACACGATTGCCTTAATTCCGTCCTTATTGACAAGGAGGGAGCACTGCGATATATCGAGTGGCAGTTTAACGCAGCATTTAAGAAGCATTGAAGCGGTAACAAAGGTTTGCTAAAAAGCATAATATTGATTACTTTATAAACTGTTATAGGATAAGTAAACAGTTAAGTTATACATTTAGCTGCGAACTGTAGCACCTCGGATTAGGAAAGCTCTCGAATGAATTATTAGAATTAGCTTGAGTCTATCTGCTGTCTGTGGTGCATTCTTTGTACTATGGAACGTTTTCCTTTTCCATGCTGTTGTATTATCCTATGGTGTGTAATGAAACCCCATTTGGATTCCGTTGTCCAAAACCACTTACTGGAGTCATGCTGACGCATAGCACGCCAGCCTCTGGTAAATGGTGAGCAAATATCGTTGTAGTCGATTAGTCTACCCCCATGCCAATTATCAGGTTTATATGGCCGTAAAGCAAACCCTACCGCATAAAAGAAGTCGAGATGTACCTGGCCGATACCGAGATCCTGTGTTGCTCCAGGGACAAATTCAAAAACGATTGCCCAATGCCAGTCTACGCTACTATCCACATCATACCATACTGGATGATCAAGTAGAGGAAGCTGATCTCGCTGTATTTGCATCCATCCATAGCATGTAGGTAACGGCGGGAACGGCGGCGGATCTGCTAAACCTTGGTGTGTCGATGATTTCTGTCGGCCTTCGTCACTAAATAAATAGAAATTGTAGACGGCGTCGTCATATGTTTTGGGACCCTTTCGAATCTTCACTTCCGGATTGGTGGACATAACCCATTTAATCTTCTCAGCTAGTGCGATGGTGCGAGACTCGTCCTCGAAAGGCCATTCGATAGCTCGGAATCTTCCCCGAGGAAGTGATATCGGGTTCGGCCGCAGCGAACGCCAGAACTGGAGACGGCGTTAAAATATTGAAATAGGTACTGTTAGCATGGATACACGTACAACTTTTATAGCCACAGGATCACCGTTTCCAATGCTGGCTTTGTAGACAATACCTTCTCGTCCATGACCTAGGTATTCAAGCCACTCGATCTGCGTTCCGTATCCGGGAAACTGACGTAATTTAGCGTGTTTAAAGTCATACCAGGTAGTCAGCGGAGGGCCATCGAGAATAGTTTCATCAACCGGCGCGTTGGTAGGCAGTGAATGACTGTACTTGTCAGTTTCGTTGTGGACTGAACCATTCATCCTAATGGAGTAGGACACGAGAAGTAAACTCTAAGGACGCGTTCAATTAAAAGCGACGCGGACGAGCAACAACGAGCTTGCTCGTTGTTGCGAGTGTAGCAAAATTAGTGAAAAATTGGAAGAGCTGGTGCGTAAAAACCAGACGGCTGAATTCGTCGCGAATTCAAGGGCATGGTGTAAAACCCCAAGGTAGGTGGAATTGTTGGGCTATGTGTGATAAGAAGACAATCTTTTGTTTTTGTTTCACAAAAGCCACCAACAACGAGCTTTACAGGACTACTCGTAATATTCTTCTAGAGGCGTTAGTAGAAACACGTGATTATTCAATTGATCTTTCTTAGGATATGCATATGCTATAAAAACATGGGAATGTTTTAAAAGTTTCGATATATCGTACCTAGGCTTCCGGTTTAAGATACCTATTAGTGTTTACATATAATTTGCGAATAAACCTTGAAGTTTTGAATTAATTTAGTTAAAACGGTAATTCTCTGTTACGGTTAAAAAAAGGTTATGCAATGCTGCGCAGGCTAGCTCAGCTCTGTGGTGGACCACGTGCACAGTGCGCTATAACTTCAGCAATGGGCTCCGAATGCGTACCGATGGATAGCTCAGTTGGCGCTATTGCGGTTTGTTTCGTTGGTCATCTTGGGCTATTATCTTGGGTCAGCCGCCTGAACTGGACCCCGACTTCGTCCAACACACGACCGGTTATCTTCCGTCACGCATCAGGCTGTCTCACCTGCTTGCTAAGTCACCGTCTTCCACAGACACGAGCCGCCCAATCTTGCCAATTCGCCCTTTTCATTCCTCCTCGGTTCGTATCGTGCATGGTCTTTCCTTGTACATCCTTAGGTAATGTGGCCGCCTCTCGTTGTTGTGGCCCATGGCATTGTCACAGCCGTCAATGACTGACTTAAGTAACTAACTTGCCGTCAAAGTAGTAATAGTTGTCATACACGGCAACTTCTCCTCTTCTTTTTAAAATTACCTATTCCGCCAAATGGCCCAATAAACCGACATAACCGACACTGTTGAATCATCTGTGGCTTTGAGACAATGACGACTCCAACGCGAGACGGCAGCCGCACGCCCCAGCAGGGCGGTGGCGCTCAACGGCCACTGCTTTCGTCCTCTCCCAGCTCATTTCGGAGTCGGAACTACGGTACCTCAGTACCTCGAGCCGATGCCACAGCTAGGCTCGCTTCGCCCATTCCATCTCAGGCTTTTGGCACCTCGCCCTCGCATCGATCATTATCCCCAAGCCGAGGCGACGCAGCGATGACTGCTTCGGAAAGCGCCGCACCTCTCGCCGGTGGCTCCAATACTACTGGGACCATCGGCCCTGGAATATCTGCTCTTGCTGCGGCGCTGTCCAATTCTGCTGGGCAATCGCCACCGCGGTTTGGAACACCTCCGGTGCGACCTCTGTCGCCCTCGGCTACGGGCACTCTCCAGACCCCCCCGAACGTGGGCTCATTTGATCCGAAATCGAGAGCCTACGAGGATGTCGAAATCGTAAAACGCCATCTTGTGCGACCGTCTGATACCCCGGATCCGGGATCCGATTCGAATAATGGTGGTGGTGATAGGATCAAGGGGAAACAGGTCGGCGACCCTTCCGAACCCAACCAGGAAGAGGATGAATTCTACAGTCTTAAACTGCAGGGCGGTGACATTACACGACAGATTTACAGGTGGTCGGAAGAAGCGGACGGCCGGCGTCGTACACAGCGAAGCAAGAGCTTTAGTCATACGCGGGAGGAACCTGAAAATGAGGTCCTCGATATCAATACCATCAACGTCCCCGGCGGCTTCAGGAGGAACTATCTCCGTCGAGCGGCACAGAGCCCTGCAGCCACTCCCCGAGGACTCGAGGCTGGTACTGCGTCTCCCAGAAAGGGGAACGAACCGCAGCTGTTTACTAGTAGTTTCCTGGAATTTCTGACCATCTATGGGCATTTTGCCGGAGAAGAGCTGGAGGAGGACGACGAAGTGCTGCGGCCCGGCGAGTATTTCTCGTCGGGAGAGGATACGGACTTTTACGACAGCGAAGACGAGAGAGAGCCGATGGAAGACAGCACGTTGCTCACACCCTCGAAGCGCAGACGGAGACGCAAGGCTCGGGGCGGCAGTGGCACGAATTCTCCCATGAGCGCGGCATTGCTGCTCTTGAAGTCTTTTGTCGGCACTGGAGTCTTGTTTCTGCCGCGAGCCTACTTGAACGGCGGTATGGTGTTCAGCAACGTCGTCCTCGTGGCCCTTGCCGCACTCAGCTACTATTGCTTCATTCTACTCATCACCACGCGGCTCAAGGTGGAAGGCTCCTTTGGCGACATTGGCGGCATCATCTATGGCGAGTGGATGCGAAAGCTGATCCTGAGTTCCATCGTGCTCAGCCAAATTGGGTTTGTCGCTGCCTACACGGTTTTCACGGCAGAGAATCTGCAAGCCTTCGTCCTTGCGGTGACCAACTGCGGCACCCACATCAAGCTGACCTGGCTCATCTTGATGCAGATGATCATATTCCTACCATTCTCACTGTTCCGTGACATAGGAAAACTTGGTTTCACCGCGCTGATCGCCGACGCTTTCATCATCATCGGGCTCGCCTACCTGTTCTACTACGATGTTCTCACTCTTAGCACGCAGGGTCTTGCAGATATCATCCTGTTCAACAAGAAGGATTGGACGCTCTTTATCGGCACGGCCATCTTCACGTTTGAGGGCATCGGTCTTATTATCCCCATCCAGGAGTCGATGAGGAATCCTGCCAAGTTCCCCAAGGTCATGTTCAGCTCCATGATCATCATGTCAGCCATATTCATTACCATGGGTGCAGTATCGTACGCCGCCTACGGTTCCAAGACCGAGACCGTCGTCCTTCTCAATCTTCCACAAGACAACAAGTTCGTCAACGGCGTTCAATTACTCTATTCTCTCGCTATCCTGCTGTCAACTCCATTGCAGATCTTTCCGGCCATCAAGATCACCGAAAACGCGCTCTTCACAAAGAGCGGGAAGTACAATCCCTACATCAAATGGCAGAAGAATATGTTTCGGTTTTTCATGGTGGTCCTGTGTGCGCTCATCGCTTGGGGAGGCTCGGACAACCTAGACAAGTTCGTAGCCTTGGTTGGGAATTTCGCCTGTATCCCGTTGACTTTCATTTACCCGGTGAGCAATGTTCTTCTCAAGTATCACAAAACGAGGGGCGCCAGCTGCTGACTTTTTTTTTTCACAGCCGCTTCTTCACTACAAGGCTGTGGCTACGACACGAAGCCGCAAAATTTCCGACATATGTCTCTGCATTTTTGGTTTTGTCGCCATGGGTTACGCAACCAGTCTCACGGTGATCTCGTGGATAAGCGGTCCATCAAAGGCGCATCCGGGATACTGTGACACCCATCATCTTTAAGCCTACTTACAGGTGCCAAGCAAAGGAACCTCGTTTCCTCACGCTGTATACTAATTGCATAGCGATTTGGTGCTAGATTTCTTTCTAGCTGGATGGAACTCTAGCGCGACATGGGGAGAAAATGATTCTGTCTAACATCGAAGTGGTAAACTGTAGAATAAAAAAAAGAACCTGGAGACGGACAGTCAGTAGTTTGAATATATTTATCAATCCTGTCTTCGGTATTGACCGTAGTGAGAAGGTTGTAACCAAAACTATGCTCCTCCTGTACAGCTGGACTGATACCGTGATCGTACAGTGTAATATGCACGGTAACAACTATAATTCCCTGCCAGGGTTTTGCCGATTGGCCGCAGGTAATGGCGACAGGGGTACGTACGTACTTCGTAGGTACCCAAGGCTTTCAGCTGACAGGCCGCTTATCAAATACCTATCTACCTTCATTGTTCGTTCTTAGACCAACGAAAATACCATCATCACCATCCAACAGCTTGGTTCGCTACAGCTGAACATCTCTTTCACGATATCTCACTTGCTCTCTATTTTTGCTCTTTACTATTCTTTGAGTCGCTTGGCTTGAAGCTTGGAGTAATAGATTAGATACTGCGCTGTGGCATGGTATCTTGAGCGGCTGTCTCTTGCTGTTGCATATCTAAAGCACTTCTCGGTCGAGGCAGTGGACGGTTGCCGTGCGTGAAGATGAACGCACCGGACAGGTTAGTTATTTCTCTCGCCTGTTCTTCAGGCTTCTTCATCTTATGTTCACAAGAGGCCACATCACGTGCCATGTGTTGAGTGGGCTTGTCAGAGCAACATCAGAAACCATTTGTAGGGACATCAATGTTCTCTTGACGATGAATTCTACCGGTTCGGGCCCTGGAGTGCCGATCAACAGGGTGCAATGGGAGCTGCTAGATACCTTAGGTACTCGAACAAGAGTTATGGAAGGTGGTGAGGCAATGAAGAAAGGATGAAGAATAGGAAACCGTGATACACGAATTCAAGACCCACTATTACATGCTGTATCACTGTCTCTCCTTTCTTCTCCTCGGGCGGTGGCATGGCACTGGAACGATGCCGATGCAGTCTGGTATATGGCAAGCACGACCCCGGGGCTTCACCCTGGTAACCAGCCTGCATCTGGCAAGCCACTCCATCCACGGCCTCTGCCCTCTTCAACTCGTGTGGGATATTTGCGTTCTGGCTGCCACCGTCTTCATACATACAAAAACCCTCCATTCGCACCTACAAAAGCCTGTCTACAAGCCCAACATGGCCAATCCCAAACACTACAACGAGTCTGATAATATGTTCGAATATATTGTACATTTTCGTTCTAGACCCTGAGCTAACAGTCTTTACCAGATTCGAGCTATTCCTTGTCAACGAGGCCGAGGGCGAGAAGAAGATTACCGAGAAGCCCTTTGCTGGTAGGTCTGCCGCTTTTCTGGTCGACCCGACGTACGTACTACGCCTTTTTTACTAATAAAAGCCAGGAACTTCCAACACCTCGGATTTCATCTTGTTGAAGGAAGACCACACCCTCGGAAATCTCCTCAGCGAGTATCTCAAGCAAGCCCCCCATGTCTTGATGGCTGGATATAAAGGTAATTCTCATCACCACGGTTTTTGCTATTCGTTCTTCTATCTGACACCAAATAGTTGGTCACCCTAACGTGCCTGAAGTCTTGATCCGCCTGCAGACTGATGGCACCGTCACGCCTCGCGAGGTTCTGATCGACACGTGCAAGCAACTCATCGCCTCGTATGGCCAACTGGGCCGCGAGTTTACGCGCGAGTACGAGCTTCGTCGCATGGTGGCGGCTGGAGAGCAGGAGAACGGTGGTAGACCATGAGGGACTATGGCCGTGTCGCAAAACACATGGAAGTCGAAACTGATACTTACCCCACCGTGCGATTCGAGAAGACGCAGTTGGTGTCGGATTTCGAGTTTAGGGCAACAGTCGCTTCTACTCACTTTTCTGCTTTTCACGGGCTGCGATGGCAAGGTTAGGTTAGGCTGAAGGTAACGGCGTTTAGGTATACGGTGTGTTATTTGAGGCGAAAACCCCAAAAGTTGATTCTGGATCCCAGACCTGCTCTATTAGAATATAGTTGCTAGATCCCCCTAATGAAATAGACCGCGAGGTTACATTTCGCCGCCAAGAACGCCCTCTCCTCTGTCCTCCTCTGACTATTCATGGCATATACCCATATCCATTATCTAAGCCCCGGATTCCTCTAACAAAGACAAGAACATCATGAAGCCACGGGGCCTTCACCACCTGGTATCAACTAGAGCGCATCAGGTCAGCATCTCATTCTCAAGTGGAGGGTATTCTATACGCACCATGCAGATGTTGTTGCCGTTCAGGAGGATCTTGGAGAGCTTTGTGTGATTGCCCGAGTAGTCACTGTTTCCTGTTAGGCTTTCCTATCTAGCTCTGATAAGGGACGATGGAGCCCCGTACAATTCTGTCACATCCTCGAGAACCATATCTGTAATCATTCCAATTAGTATTTTCACTCGCTACCGTATAAGTGAGAGCCGTGAGCGGGGTGGGCAACTTACTGACGTAGTCGTCGAAACCCATCAGGGTACCGCTAAATTCTATAGTGCAAATATCAATTAGTATACGGCAAAGACGCCTAGTGAGCAGGCATCTCATACCCTTGTCTCCCTTCATGACGACCCATATTCGGGAACCGACGCACTTATCAATGAGTTCTGGAGGACCTGTGAGTTATCTTCTGGTTGCGGGATATGGATTGGCGAGGGTACGTACCTAATGGGAGGAGTTGGGATGCCATCGTGATGACCTTTTGAAATAAGTGGATGACGATGGAAATCCGGCACTTAGCGTTCCAAACAGAATTATACGTTCTCTCGATGTTTCTTTGGTCTATTTGACTTATTTCTTGACGTCGGTTGGTTGGTTTTTGTTTTGATATAGATTGAATATTGAAGGGAACTGCAGCGAAGTGCCAAACACGTAGCGAGGGAGGTAGCAGGAGTTAGGTACTGATGACTCAGCAAGAAACTCCATCTAAATTCAATCTACTTGCAGTCCATTGTTAGCGCGCGTCTGCCTATAATAGTTATATACAGCAGCACACCCCGCGCCCGGCCAGCAATACAATAGCCAGGCACCAGCAGCATCAACTCCGTGGACGATCTCGACCATGGAGTTGGACCCTGAGCTCCCAATCGCTTCTTACCAATGACCTTCCCAGGAAACTCGGGGTCAGCTGGAAATGCCCTGAGATGCTCCTCTAGCATTCTACACGCCTCTTCCTCTCTTGCATTGCGGTTCGTATCTGTCCATTGGTTTACCTATCTATCTTCCCCTATGTAAACAAATGAGTGCCTTGTTCGAAAAGGTAGAGATCGTCAGCCGTATGTTAACGCAACAATGTTGCTATAGTTCTCATATACTAGTAGGCCGTACTCCAATAATGACAGCAACGCCGCCTCGAGCCAACCAACTATGGCATCCTTCTAGGGGTATCTCCTTCTCGCCGGGTCCTGCGCCGCGGGCATCTCCTGCTCAGAGCCTACACACTATGGCCGAGGTTTCCACCGGGGTTAGCCAGTATCATGTTGCTGCATCGGAGACAGTTGGTGTTCTGAGCAGAGAAGACTTAGCCGCAGCACAACAAGCACCACCGAGTCTCGGCTTGGGAGCGCTGGCATACCATGTGAACAATTGTGCTTCCGTACGCTCTACGGTAGAAACCGGCGTGGTGGCGAAAGAGCCGGAAAGGAAAACGACTGATGACCCTCCACCTCCCGTATTCGAATACAAGATGGTGGATGATCTGTTCTATATCGCGAAGCGATCACCTCGGGGGTCTCCCGAATCATTCTGGTCTTACACCCAGTACAGATATGCGGCAGGGGATGGATCATCGCACAGGGTAAAGGTGCACTACTGCCGCAGTAGACATACGATGGAGCGGGTCTGCAAGCAGTATTTCATGGATGAGAAGGTCCTTGGTTTCGATCTCGAGTGGATGGCAGACTCGATGAAAAAGGACGGCTTGAAAAAGAACGTCTCCCTGATCCAGCTGGCAAGCCCGAGTCGCATTGGGTTGTTCCATGTCGCCTTGTTTGCCGACAGCGAAGACATGGTCGGGCCATCTTTCAGAAGCATCATGGAAGATTCAAGCGTCACCAAAGTTGGCGTTTCAGTAAAGGGCGATACTACGCGGTTGCGCAATTACCTAGATATCCAGTCGCGAGGATTGATGGAGCTGAGCAATCTATATAAGCTCGTCACATATTCCAGAACTGGAGAATATCACAACATCAACAGGAGGCTCGTGCCAATGGCAACGCAGGTCGAAGAATATCTCCACCTTCCATTATTCAAGGGCCAGGATGTCAGGTCAAGCGACTGGTCAAGGCCCTTGGACATGAAACAGGTGCTATGTAAGTTTCTCCCTAATGTATATCTCGTCGATAACAGCGCGCTTATACATGCCAGACTCGGCTTCTGATGCCTATGCCGGATTGCATCTTTATGCAACTCTAGACTACCACAGGAAACAACTAGATCCCTGTCCACCCCTTCCACACCATGCAGAGCTAAATCTTGCCATTCCGCTCGCGGAGGGGGTAAGAGTAGCAAGTACAGACAATACGATAGAACCCGATGATGTTGCCGCTCTAGACGGCCTCGATGTTAACGACAAAGAGACTCCTTCATCTGTCGCCGTCTTAAAGGAGACTAAGACAAGCCTCATTTCCAAAGAGAAACCCGCATCGACCACGCTGACGCCCAAAACGCCCGAGCGCCCCAAGGACTCCCGTGTCGAAGTCGCCGAGGATCGAGTGGTTTCCTATCGCGCATCGCGCCCCCAGACGCGCTCGAGCGTCGCGCAGCTCCGGTCCTACTTTCTGTGGCACTGCTATGACTTATCGCCCGCCGTCATCGCGCAGTTAGTCCGCGATCCGCCGTTGAAAACAGTCACGGTGGTGCAATATATACTGGCCGTTGTACAGGCTGAGAAATTGCCTGTCGATCGCGACAGGTTGCGCGAGGTCGCGGATCTCATTCCCCAGAGCACACTTCGGGCTAGGTGGCCTGTCGTTGCAAGTATGATTACCACCATGAGTGACTAATCCATTGCTCTCTCTCTCTCTCTCTCTCTTGTGCACTTTCAACAGAAATAGATGGGAAAACTGCATGCAGATATACGATAGATGCGATAGATTGATCACTAGGGTTAGAAGAGCGTTGTTCGTGGAAAGCACTGGCTTTGTGTGTATTATCATCATTGAAATACATTCGCGATGGATACCCTTTTTACGTATAAAATAGAAATCATAAGATATCGGATACTCGCCCTCGCCCATCATGCGTTCAGTTCGCGATTCGGGACTTTCTGGAACAGCATCCAGATTCTCACGGATCGTAAAAACGTGTGAATCAAGTATCCCATCGACGAGCAGCATCCATGCTTTTAACAACAAATCATACTCGCCCATCGCAAAAAAAGAGATGTTTAGAGTCAGTCTCCTCGTTCCATCGAAATCTGTATTTATTCATAGCGCCGAGCAACATATATTTACATATCTGAGCCAAACCAACCATGAATGAACACAACCCGCCTAATTGGAAGCCAATAAGTCCTGCCCACGATTGATCTGCACCATCTTATCCTCGCCACCACTGACGATACCAAAGGTCTTGTCCCACGCGACGCCGAAGACCTTGGCGCCGCGCCCGGGGACGTCGCCCGCCGTCCGTCGCTGCTTCGCGTTCTTCAGGCTCTCGCGCTCGACGACGTACACGGACTCGGACACGCTGCCGCCGCCCTCGGCCTTGGTGCCCGCGCGTACGCTCCGGAGGTCCCAGATGCGACATGTCCCGTCGTACGCGCCGGACACGAGACTGTAGTCGTTTTCGGGGCCGGCTGCCAGGCTCGAGACCATGTTCTTGTGGCCGCGGAGCGTGAGCACCGACGTCGTGCTGGCCGACACGCGCGGGTCGACGAGCGTGATGTGTCGCGCCGCCGTCGCCGCCGCGAGAAGCACCGAGGACGACGCCGTGCCGGGGTTCCGGTGCAGCGGCGTCAGCGCGAGCAAGGGGTGCGAGGTCGTGATGACGTTTTCAACTTTGGAGGTGGTCAGGTCGAGGGTGCGGATCGTGTGGTCGTGCGACGCCGAGTACGCCACGCTTGCGTCGGTCGGGTCGAAGCACACGGCTGTCGCGGGCGTGTTGTGCACGGACATCATGCTCAGCGCCCCGCGCTGGGGCGCCGCCGACGCACCGGAGAGTTTCCGCTTCTTGGACTCGGAGGCACCGGCGCCGGGCAGGAGACTCGCGGGGGCGGCAGGTGAAGACGACTTCGACGTCGACCACAGTCCGATGGCGCCGTCGGCCGAGGCGCTGAGCACGCGGCCCGTGGGTCCGTGGACATCGAGTGCGTCGACGCTCGCTTTGTGTCCGTATAGTTCCAGACTCGGCTTCAGCGTGGCCTGTAGTCCACCGTCCAGCTCGGCGTACTTCCATATGCGCACCGTGCGGTCGAGGCCGGTAGAGGCGATCTGCGTCGACGAGAGGAACTTCACGGCCTTCGCGCTCGCAGTGTGTCCGCCGGCTGAAGATCTAGCCATGCATTTCCCCGAGGGGTCCCAGATCTGCAGCACGCCGTCGTATGAGGAGGATACGATGCGGTCTTGGTTCAGGGCTAGTTTATCTCCGGACCAGCGGCCGGCGCGCGAGGTGGCGGAGAGCACGTCGACGCCGCTGATCCAGTCGTCGTGCTCGAAGCTCGCCTGATGCACGGGCGGGATCAGACTGCGCACATACTGGATGTTCAGCGTCTCTTCGGCGTTGAGACCGTTCGCTGCGAGGTATTCCTGCAGCGAGGTGCGAAGGAATTCTCCGTTTATCAGGAAGTCGAGGGGGATGGGCGAGGGGGTATCGAGCATGGACGAGGAGTTCAGGATTCGTGACAGGCCATAACGCTTCAGGTCTTTACTATTGTTAGCAGGGAATTTGGGCTATAGACTTATAAAGAGCAGCCTACCTGTCGGAACCACTAATAGGCTACTTCTATCTTCCGGCAACTGTAGGTCGGGCGAGCTGGTGGTGAAGTTGACGCGGATTTCCTGGGGTGCAGCCATTGCTGGCTGTCCCATCGGAGTGTCCATCTCGGATGTTTTAATCGATTGATGAATGCAAGTCTCTTGAGCGAATAAAAGATGCAAGGACAACGATCTAGGAGAGGGCGTGAGTCGCCGAGTGACAATCAAAAATCCCGGGCCGGTCGATGGATGATTGATTTGATGTTCCGCTTCAGACGAAATGGACTTGAGTGAGCAAAGAAACAAATAGGTAAATGCTGGTAGTCTGGGCTTTCAATTTCAACCAGAGCCGGCGGATGGGAAAGATGAAGTTGAATCCATGATGCAGATCCAGGAACTTTTTTTTGCAGGGGTTCTCGGAAAATTCCCTGTAGCCTTGCTCAGCCTTACCCCGCGGTAGCAGGGATTACAACCAATAAGAGGGCCGAATCTCGACAGCAAGCCACAGCCACGGCCAAGCTAGCGCCACATTTTCAATTTACGCCAAAACGCGTCTCTACCTCATATCGACGCGTCTGCCTACTCTGTCTCTTGGCAGACCAAGGAGACGACCTGCCTGACAACTCAGAGTAATACATTCACAGTATAGCCATCATGACCCAGCTTGATGAGGTACAGGGCAACCTGCTCCGCAAGCCTACGTAAGTGGCCGCTGAAAAACAGCGTCATTCATGAGATATAATAATGGCTGACTCTTGTGATCAGGGGCAAGGCGGAGGAGGAGCTTGAGCTTGAGCGAACTGCATCAGAGTACAAGCCACTCCATACCTTCAAGCTAGACAAGGAGAAGTCATACAAGCAACAGTTCGCCGATATGTACTTCTTACGGCTGACTAGGATCAAGCCCGCCGTAGAGCAGAGAGCATCAGAGGCCTGGCGCCGCACCATAATTGGCGACGAGCCCGCTAAGAAAGTCGAACGGGTCTTGGACATCCGACAGGGAGAGCTATGCTGGGTCTCTGGCACCGTCTACATGGAGATGGCGTTGAAACCCAATATTCTCGACGACGTCTCCAAAGATGTATGTAACGGGCATAGATTTCTGTGATATTTTGACGACGGGTGCTGATTCGGTTGTATGTAGAGATGGATATCAGCGCCTATATCGAACAACAAGTACTACGCTGACGATGGATCAGACGCCGTGACTCTGGAAGACGAGTCCGGCCGCATACGCTTGGTGGGCAATTTTCTCAAGGATGTCGTCCTGGTCACCGGATGCATTGTCGCCGTCATGGGCACCGAGAACATCAACGGCGAGCTAGAAGTGATTGATCTCAAATTCCCCGACATGCCTCCGCAGCCAGAGCGGTGGGCCGTCTCAAAACCCGCCACCACAAACGGCAAGAGTCAGCCCAAGAAGCCCAAGGACGAAGACGAGGAAATGACAGACGCCCAACTCAAGGGGAGCGGAGGCAAGATCGCCATCGTATCCGGGCTCGGGTTCGCAGGCCAGGACGCGAGCCACGCCATCGAGCTAGACCTGTTGCTCGAGTACCTGCTCGGCGAAGCATTAGATCCAACAGCGCAGCGCGAACTATCCCAGATCAGCCGGCTCATCATAGCCGGGAACTCGATCTCCCTTGAAGAGCAGCGAGCAGTGGACGAGGAGCCCTCGGCCGACAAGAGGACGGACCAGCAGAAGAAATACGGCTACGACAGCAGTTCGTACAACGCGCTGCCCTCGCAGCTCCTCGACGAGTTCCTCTCCGCCCTCCTCCCCACCATCCCCATCACATTGCTCCCCGGGGCCCACGACCCCGCGAACTCGAGCTATCCGCAGCAGCCCATCCATCCGGCCATGTTCCCGCTCTCGCGCGCGTATGCGGCGGTGCCGGGCTCGACCGACTCCGGCTGGCTCGACACGGTGACGAATCCTTGGGAGGGCGAGATTGACGGGTGGCGGGTCCTGGGCACCGGCGGCCAGAACGTCGACGACATCTTCAAATACGTCGGCAGCAATGACCGGCTAGGCATGATGGAGGCCATGTGCAGGTGGCGGTGTTGTGCGCCGACCGCACCCGACACGTTATGTGAGTTCATCCCCTTACATCTTCTCTTGGCCCATCGTGCCTATCTATTCCCACATCCATCGATATCACATACTGGGATACTAATGCTCGCCTCGTAATCAGGGAGTTACCCATTCCAGGACGACGATCCCTTCGTCATGCACACATGTCCACATCTCTACTTCGTAGGCAACCAGCCCGAATTCGGCACCAAGGCGATACAAGGCGAAGACGGACAAACAGTGCGGCTGATCGCAGTCCCGTCGTTTTCCGCCACCAAGGAGATCGTGTTGGTGGATTCGGAGACGCTGGAGGTATCCACGGTCAAGATCACTACAAGCTAGCGATAGAATATAGACGATGATAATGATAATAAAGGTAAAGAGGTGAAGAGCCACGAACAACCTCAGAAGCCCGATCTTTTATCATTGTTAGTACTCTTCTTATTGAGGTAAGGACGGAAAGAACCAAGATGTTAAATACCCTTTCGGTATACCCTACAACATATAATCGCGAAACACGTCCACGCAAATTCACCTACGACGAATAAGGCAATATTATCAGGAAAACAACGCATAAATCTAGATGTTGAACCTAAATGCTGAAAACTCAAAGCCAGCTAAGAGCGAACTAATGTACATCAACTCTACGCATTGTGAAATGTGATCGATCCTTGTAAGCAGAAACGAAAGATCGCCAACGCATCGCGAGAGCCGACGTCCCGAATCCGTCTTATCTGTCAACGGTGAAAGAAATAGAAGCCCTATGTCGGCACAAATCATCCTCGCTCCGGCATCCCTGACTGAGTTGGTGCTCTGTCACCAGTGCGCCAGGCCTTTAATTATGAGAAACCCTCTAATCTCGCGAAGCACAGGTCCCGTTCCCCCATAGCGTAAATTTTGTACACATTATCAGCCCAGGAGTTTTTTTCTCTTGGTTTTCTCACGTCAAAACTGACGAATGCCCACCCCCTCCCAGCCCCCAAACCCCTAAACTCTCCGCGTTACTCTATTGTTCAACGTCTGCGATGTTCGTCTCAAGCTCGTCACCTTCCGTAGTTCCTTGAATGGCTTCCATATTACGCTGCGGTAGATTCTCGAGCCACTGCTCAGTCAGCATACCCCCCTTACCAATCTCTGCTTCATTCATTTGTGTATCTTGCTGAGCCTCCAGCAATCTCGCCTCCTTCGCCATATCCTTCGTATTAGAAATATTCAGATGGTTAAGACTAGTTCTAGTTGAAGTCCCAGCTTTAGCTTTGGACTTAGTCTTGGGCTGGGTTTGCATTTGCTTGACGTCTGGGTTGGAACATCTAGAAATAGTTCGACCTCGGCTCGAGCGCGTATATAGAGAAAGTGAGGGTTCCCGGAAGTTTTCCGGTAGACAAACAAACGCTTCTGAGGCATGGGTTTCCGCAGGCTTCCACAATCCGTGTTTGTCCTTAGCATGATCCGGGTCCTCAGCATGATCCGAGTCCTCAGCATGATCCGGGTCAGTAGCATTGTTCGGGTTGGTAGCATGATCCGGGTCCCTAGCTAGGCTTTCAATACGTGTGGCCAAGTTAAGCAGCCCTGCCTTAGCACGCTTGACGCGTTCGTCCCAGAGCTTCTCCATAGCTTCTACATCCTTGGTCCTGTAACAGGCAGCTGCGGCTGAGTCTTTCGAAATGCTTTGGTTATTGACGCTGTCGGCTTCACTGTGTTTCGGATCCTTGTCAACGGCCATATGCTCCATTCTCATCTGCTCATCTTTGGCAAAGTAGCGCATATCGATTTTGGTCTGCCAGCACCTGTCGAATGCGTCCCATGCCAACACGTTCACCCATTGAATTTGGATCCTGAGTAGCGCGTCGATGAGCTTCGAGCCCTCCTTTAGATACTTACAAATGGGGACATCTTCCGGTTTACCTGTGCCCAAGCTTAATTGTAAGTCAAAGTTGGTTTCAGCCGGAAACTCTAGGGTGAGCGTGTGCAAGTCAGCGGCTTGAGCAAGACCTCCGCCAGGAAGAAACTTGAGAAGAGAGTTCTCAAAGTTCCGGCGATGTGCGTTGAAATGGATTCGGCTACGGTGCATCTTGATCTTGATATGACGTATTAGGTGTCCAAATTCGTTTATCGGCACCGCACTGTTCCCAAATATCTTTTCTAAGACCGGAGCTGTGTGGCCATGAGATGCTGGCGGGTCACGCAAATCGTACGCAAATCTGTTTTCGCCAAATAAAATTTGCAAACCTTGCTTCCTCAGTACCCGACATGTGTACAAGATTGAGAGATTCAGGCGAGGACGGGATCTGGGGAATACGCGCGACCACCCATCGAAGACTATGATATCATGTGGCCACAGGAGGATGTAACGCAGTATCTCGTCACATATTTCCACGGGTAGAGTACTGAATCTGCACACAGGTGTGACAAGATCCTGATCGTGAGGTGAGGTACCAACCGGCGGGTCCGGGGGGAAAAATGGTTTCTTAAATTTTGAATCCTTATCCCAGTGAGCGCGGCGTGCCAGTTTCTTCTTCTTTAGTTCGTGATCGACTCTCCTCCGTTTACTTGGAATCTCGTCGTAGGACGGGCAGGCCGGCAGTTTTGGAGTAAATAGAGTCGTCTTGGATAGGAAGCCATTGTCCTCGTGATCGTTAGGTCTCTCCATATTTCGCGCTTGGCGCTTTTTCACTGCGTTGAGCATATCCTGCCTCTCTTTCCTTTTCTGCTGCGTTGGTGTAAGCTCTGCTTCGTCGCATTCGACGAACCTCTTCGCACGCGGCTTCGTCACAGCCGGCGTGGGCGCCGAATCATTGGATTTACGGGGTGGCATTATGTGGGAACTTGTACTAGATATCTGATTTGGCTCTCTGCTGGGTTCTTGCTCGAATAGATGATATGCCTACTGCAGCAGGGAAGAGAGATGCTATGTCAAAACCACAAGGAAGAATGCTGGGTGCTTTGAACGATGAGATAGCGAACGATCAGATAATATTGCAATAAAATGAGAAGATTAGATTAGTAGATAGGAATCGTGTGCATGTGAACAGCGAGATGTATGGGGTAAGAACCAGAGACTTGGTCATGTCAGCGACAACTTCAAAATTACTCTCCAGAAATTCGCAGAATATGAAAACCCGACGATATCTGTTCAAGCAGGTGCCGATGTGTTGGCATCAATTAGTGCATCTGGTTTTCTTGTGGACGAGGAGGGGGCCAGGAAAACCCTTGTGCTCCGAACATGTAGAGAATTCTAGGTGACAATCTGTGTTCTCAGATGAGTACTTGGATGATGTTGTGGTGAGTATGGTCGAGCTGCAGAAAACTGAAAGCTAACTAGCGAAAAAGGCGCCAGGTAGGAGATAGAAGTTGATGATAGTATATGTGTGATGACCTTCGGCGGAAGTGGGAGAGAGTTGGAAGTTATGGCCGGAACTACTGTCTCTTGCAATCATAAGCTTGAGTAGGAGCAATCGCCCAACTTCTGAGGACTAATGCAGACGTACTGAATACGCGCAGCCGTTTGCACCTTCTATTTAGGTACTTAGTCACACTTGCGTGGATACTGGAAGGACACTCATTACACATCTCTGATTACCTAGGTACCTAGTTTCAATGAAATAGATTCAAGATATTGATCTGTGGATTATCATTGGTTTCTTGGCTCCGTATAATTTTGAATTATGTAGTACCTAGGTAGCCTACATAGAAACATACAATATTATTATCGAGGGCGTATGTTTCCCAGCCAGCACTATAGTCATATCTGCAGACGCCTGCCAGATACTGTCAGATAGGACAAATCTTGCCCATCACATAATTCCTACGAGATGACCGCCTCATACATTAGTACCACCGATAAATCTCTTTACTCTTTTCCTAATGAATAAAACCACCTTGTATTTCTATCATGATAATCCCATGATCGAAACATTTTAACTTTTAAATAGCCATAACGCCGAGCTAGTGGTGAGAATCATTATGCCCTTGACGCAGGAAGAAGTCCTTCATTTCCTGCAAATTTACTTGCAACTCCCACCCGCAGTTGATAGCAGGTGGTCAAAAACTCCAGCGACTCCGCCAGTGATGTGTTTTGCTTTGTTGCTTGTCTCGAAATAGAACCTGGGAAGGCGCGAGAGGTATTTCAACATGGTGGTATCGTCGATGCTGCATAGCCATGAATCCATAATTGGTTCGCTTGGAGCTTGCCAAGCAAGCAATACCTCTCTTGGCGTTTGCGTCTGTTAGGCGAACGGTTGAAGACTGCGTAAGTGGTCGACTCGATAGAAAGTGTCGAACTGGTAAGATACCTAAGCCAACCAGTCTTCTTCATCCCTCTTTAAGCCTCGCATCACAAGTCCCTCGTCGAAAGAGTCGTCGTCTTCATCGACTTCATCCCCTGCCGTCCTCTCTTTGCCGTCCTCGGGGATGGCAGGCTCTGGGTCGACAGTATCGCATGTGCAACCATCTTCGTCGCTGAACATCCATTCCATACCGTTGGCCTCTTCTTCCATGGGAAAAATCTCACGCGCGTATTCCTCGAGCCCTCGTGGTCCTTCCCACAATGCCAATGCGTCGTCGGGACATCTCCTATCAAGTCCCTGGTCGCCGAAATAGGGTGGCTGTTCCTTAGGGTCTTCATTTGACGGGGAGAAAAGCTTCTCCAAGGCTTCGAGTTGTTCTCGATATCCTTCGGGTATCTTTACTTTGACCTGAATGGGCCCTCTTTTGTATCGCACCGGTCTTCCAACTCCCCTCTCAAAGGCTCTACAGGCCTCTATTGGGGTTAGATATTCGTAAGCCAACGCGATACGTTTCCCGTTCCACTTTGCGGGTCCGTCTTTAAATAACTGGATGATTGCCGGTCCGACGTCGTGCTCAGCGTCTAACCACGGAAGCTTGGCATCTGGGTGGAAGGGGGCTTGCCATTCAAAAGATCCATCTCGCTGCAGTTCCATACAAAAAAGTGGATAAAGCAGTGATGTGAAGTTGTTATTATAGATACCCGTGTAGACAAAGGTGGCGGGTAACCCAATCTGTCGAACGTATTCTTCGACTTCATGCTTTGCGGCCCAAAGAGGGAGGGATGGCCATGCCGCGTTGTACTTGGCGTGGTCCGGCATTGACGAGTAAACATAATGCTGGATGCCAACCTTCTTTGCTGCATCAGCAATGGCCTGCCCTATGTGCAATTCATTTCCGTAGAAGGTCGTGTTAATGAAAGCCAATTGAGAGCCGCGGAATAGTTCGTTTATCAAATCATGATTGACTAGAATACCTGGGAGGTCGCCGTAGGCTGTGACGTCCTGCTTATCGTCCGGCTTCTTGCGAATATAGAGTTCTCCAACAAAAACAGTCACGTTTGGATTAGTGGCAACCTCGGTGGCTATGACACCCTCAAGGTTCCGCAACTGAGCTCGAACCTTGAACCCGACGGCGGTAGCTATTCGAATTAATGAGGCGGCCTGGCGACCGCTCGCATTGATAACAGCAATTGTTTTGTTTGGAGAGGGTGTCGAACGCTTCAGGGGGCGGAAGCTTAATGAGTTGTTTCTCGATACGGCAGTAAGCGGCGAGCTCTCCGAGTATGAAGACCGCGAATGCTTATGCTTCGAATACTGAACGGTTTTCGGGGATCCATTCTGCTGGTCACTCGCAGCTGGTCGAAAGACCAGATTGGTCTGAATCGCGATAGGGGTTGGCGGTGGCATGGCTACGTTATATTGCTTGGCCAAAGCGTGAAATTACTCGACAACACGGGAACGTATAGTCCAGCCGTCCTAACTGGCATCCAGGAGCTTCAAAAAAATCGCTGCTGCAATTTTCGAAACAATGCAATTGGAAAAATCCTCAGGCTAATTTGTAATGATCGGGACTGAGCAATAGCGCTCACAGAGACAACCGTAATCTGTAATAGGAGACGAGGCACACGAATTAAGCTTGTGGCTTGCTGAACCTTAACCAACAATACGCTTGGGGCCAATAATGAGAGTCAGCCACGGAATGGATACGTTCCGGTGAACGACAGACGCGCTGTTTCGGGCACACAAGCGCGCGTATGAGGGAAGAAATATTAAGGAGGCTGGCTCTCCGATATCCAGAATGTAATAGGATCCAGCATGGAAGTTTGGGACTCAGTTGCCTAAAAGCAAGTGCGAAGTTGTGCAGTAGTACGAACTCAGTTGTCTAGGGAAGTAAGGTGTTCCTTTATCCGGACATGGACCTGAGCTGATTGGTAAGAAGTAAAATGACAGTCTGGTCTAGGGGGATGGGATGGGCGATAGGGACAAGTTGAATTGTTCGGTGGGCTTCAGGGATAACATGTGGGTTAGGTGACAAAGGCGACAAAGGTGACAAAGGTGACGCCGGTATGGATCGCAGGTGAAGTGTTTACGGACGTGTTGATGGACTCTTAGGCAGGGAGACCTTTAGTGAGTTGTCTCAACGCCACCAAGGCTCGTGGAAAGAGTCGCCACAACTGCTAGTATGTATAATGCAAAGGGAGTAAATGTCTCGGGCGAAGTTTCTTGTTTAGCTCCTCTGTTTACCCCCTTACTGCTAACAAAGGAAGATTAATGGGATGGGTGGATATGCAGACAATCGGAGGCTGAGTTGAGGCCAGCATTTACGTCTGGGGTAGGGCGTCGTTGGTGTCGTTGGCGATCCAATGAAAATGGCACAAGGCGCGCGATATGAGTATACCTGATAGACGACACGAACTCTACCGTCAGTGCAGGGACAGGTGACACTCGGGTTGGCGAGATGCAAACGGGTAGGCAGTGTATCGCAAGATATCAAGCCGTGTAGTGCCTTTCGCGTGATAAGGTTTGACTCGCCAGATTCTGCCAGTGGGCCAACAGGTCGAGAGTCAAATTTGCCAGGTCAAGTGATGGGCGTATGGAGACAATAAGGCTTTAGCGAAAAGTGGTGAAGGCAATAGGATGAGAGAAGCTCCCGGCGTGTTTGTTGAAGGCAGGGTTACTTAGGTAAGTTCTGCGGTCTTCTCTCTGGACCGTCTCTTTCCCTTATCGCGAACTGTTCATTGGAACTAAGCACGGGAGCCTTCCTCATCAGACACATGCTGCCTGATTCGGTGGTCCGATAAGTGAGGAGCGAGCATGGCATTATGCCATCTTTGATAGCGGAACATCGGGGCGTCTGTGTCAGAACCAACCCAGACCAACCCAGACCAAATCTATACTATTTAGAGCTTATTACTGTTATGGTTGTGCGAACCGCTGCCTCTCATCGGATAGTGTATGATAGCGTGTATAATAGTGTACACAGTTAGGTAGTTCATCGTACAGTATAGGGTAGAGCAAACATACTATCGAGTGTGTGCGACGTTGGACGGGGACCCGGATGAGACGACGACGAGCGGCTCCGATGTCGTCCTGTGGATGTATGTACGTAGTAGGTACACACATATCACTTACAGGCTGATAGGCTACCTACATATGTAGGCATGTAGGTATGTGGTGACTGTAGTGCGCCTATCCTAGGTCAAGGTCTAGGTCTAGGTTAGGTGGTGTTCTACAGTATGTGCCGAGTGTGCTACAGTCCTGCGCTGGCAGACGACCGGCTTGCGATAACTGGGTCGGTCTGTGTCGCTGTTACCTAATTGTGACTTGTCGTTTTGCGTTGGCCCGAACTGGCGAAAGCTGAGATATGTCGTACTTGGGAATTGCGCTAATAACTACCCGAGCAAGGAGGGCATTGGACGTGTAAGAAAGGCTTGCCCAAATTCAGATCTGCACGCCGCCTTCAATTTTGGATAGTCTGTGTTGCCTTTTAGTAGTACTTGGGTTGCTTGGTGCATTATCTACAATCCAAGTCTCGAAGACTAATGTAAATAAGTCATACTCCCATGAAGTAGGTGGTGCCGTTCCTTGATCACCAACAGCCACACAGCAATAATATGGTTTGTAGGTTGCCGGGGCGTACAGGCAGCGGACCGATTCGGATTCATGGGCACATCGACTAACAAGAGGGTGGTGTGCAAATGGCAGCACCCGATAGGACCCTGTTGTACTGTTGTCTGTACCTACTAGATTGTTGCATCCAGGTCACGTTGCTTGAGAACTTGCTGGGGAGCCCCATTGCTGAACAGACCAAGCCGGTTGGATATTGGAGGGGTAGAGCAGAAATTTCTCTGCGCGCGGAGACGGAGACTTATCATATGCAGGGGAATGATTGAGCACGCTCAAGCACGTGGTCATTATTGTTATTTAGTATTTCGTAAGAGATGTTGTGTTGTTGCATCTAGCATCATATTAGGTAAAACGAACAATTGCGGTTGGCTCGGCTGGCGAATTGTCGAAAACCAATTGAGAAGGCCAGTTTCAACGTTCCCTTATCTGATGCTCTGCGGTACCCCTGCCGCTTTTCCCTGCAGGCTGTTTTGCAGAATGTGAAATGCCGGTCGATCTTGTCCTTGCGGCTTACCTAACCACATTCTGGGAGAGCTCATCGGGTCGCGTCTTACAGTATGGGTTATACTTGAATTTTCCACAAGAGAAACCAGGGTAAGAAAACTATTGACTAAAAACATGAGACAACACAGTATGCCTTATTAGTGCCTCTTGTTTTCTTCACTTGCTTGCAAAAGTTTTGCAAAGAAATTGGGCTATTTTAAATAGTTGGTTCCATGAAAGCCCCTAGATACACGTAACCAGCGGCTGGAGTGCGGAGAACCGTGTCGAGCGTTCGCAATCTTTTAAATATTTATTTATATGGATACTTACATTCCCATAGCTGCGCATTAGGCGGTTCGGTATCGGAAGCCTAGTATAGACTAGAATGCACCCTTCATGCTTTGACCTGGTTCACTACAGTAATCAGAACTGTGCAAACGAACACAACTATGATGGCACACCTCGGGAGGAAGGGCATGTTGAAACCAGATACCTCATAAGGAAAGGCGGTCGCACAACTACAGCCAAAATCGTCATCATCAACCATCTTTGGTAAGCCTATACTTGGGATCAACTATTAGTGATAGGCATGGGGTTCTGTTGACGACATGTGATAGGAATCAACAACGGAAATAGGTAGATGGAAGATATAAGCAGCTCATCTCAATTCCGTACTAGGACGGGTGGTGTACAGCGGACCGTTGTTTGCGGCGTCAGTTCTCCAGTTCTCCGCGGGAAGACTTTATCGAAGCCTCGCTATTGGTAGCCAGAGTTATCAAAGCTGAGAAAAGAGGTTGGATAAAATAAAGCGCCGAATGCCAAGCAAGCTACTTATATCGAACCTGTGCTCGCTATTACGTACAAGTTCCCCAACCGAAGGAGTCTTGCATTCGCTCGGTGAGAAAACCCAACGGATAGTTGGTTAACTTCGTCGAGCAGCTCCACAGGCCATGTCTGATATCGTTAATTTTCTCTCTCTCTGTCTCTTTTTCTATTCTTTCCCCCACTGTCTTCTTACTACTTGAATCTTGAATTATGCTCTCGTAGACGAAACACACCAAATGACAAGAATATAAGGCCTAAAATAGACGAAGCCGGAATGCGACAGGTACCTAGATGTGATAGGTATGATAGTCTGATGCGGGGTATTGTATGTACTGTCTGTCATAGAGCATTACAGGTAGGATCATGTACCCCGCGGCTCTCTCCACCAATCCAATTCCCCCCCTACCCAAGATAGGAACTTACCATCTTCTCTTGTCAGCCTCAATCGACGCAAAAGTATAGACGAGCCCCAAAGGCTAAAGTAGGAATAGGGCCTGGGCGCACCGGTGAACATCTACCCGCGCTTATCACCTAGATTTACCTACTTTAAACTCAATGTTGTCGCCTACCGGTGAACTGACGCTGCTCCACATTCCTGTTCCCCGCGTTCTATCCGGTCTACTCCGTAAACATCATGGTTGAAAGATAAGGACATGCATCCGCCGATGACGCTTCGTTCTTTTTCACCGATAGTCCCAGTACTATGCTGGGTCCCTTGTGCCGCAATTGACTTGTCGGAATGGCGTGATAAGTCGCTATAATTATTTCATGGTCGATGAGAGTAGAGAGCTTTCTACAGACCAGGGAACGTGTTCCATGAGTTGGTAGCTAGGAAGTCCCCAAAATCATTATAGTTATTCTGGTCAAGCCACTATGATATTCAAATCAGTCTATTGTCCCCTACGTACACACCGATGTGGACAAGGGGGAAAATACTCACAGCTTGATGTGCTAGTGGCGAGATTTGTGGCATTTGTGGTATGTTGTCCGTGGGGCCCCGCGTCAACGCGTCAAATTGATTCTGGGGAAGCCGGTCAGTAAGGACAAAACCACGCAGCAGAGCGCCCTTGTGGTTCACAGCAGGTTACAGCCAGCCGGAGATAGGTCGCTTACCCAGTCATATCCACTCTGCATGTGCGGGACTCCCCATGGATCCGCCATATTCAAGTGCTGTTGTTGGGTAGTAGTAATAGGATTATGACCCTCCATCGGAACAAGATTTGGGTCTACAATCTCGAAGTCGGAGAGGTCAAGCGTCGAGCGGCCTAGGTTGTTATTGTCGTTGCTGCCGTTATACCCGTCTTGGGAGGCGTTAGTGCGAACACCGTCCAGTGCCACATTAGCTATCCGCGATGTCTGCTCGTCGCAGCTACTTGCCGACCCTATCCGGATGCCGTCATCTGGAAGGTCGAAGCCGTCAATATGAATCCCCAACTGCGTTTGGATCCTTCCGAGCATAGTTCGCACAACGGCCGCCGCCTTTTTACAGTCCGCTACTGTGACGGCCACTAGCAAATTATAGGTCAGTCAGGCAAAATAATGACAATACAAGGAAGGCCGAAACTAAATATAAATGACGTACTTTCCATCCATATCATGTATGACCGCTTCAGCATTTCGATCAGGGATTCTTTGGTTATAGATGGTGTACAGGTTGCCATCCAGTCAACGCCGTCCTCGTTTTCGTTTTGCTGTTGTACTGCAAGTGCGACGACCATATCGGCTAACAAGAAGTCGTTGATCGCTAACGAAGCAAGGAACCAACCGTTCTGCCTGAGGAGTGCTCCAGGCCTGGTCGCCACGAACATGGTGTTCTGATATCCTAAAAGTGCCACGGCAGCCTCGAGACATGTCCGGCGAGAGTAATCATGTTCTTTGAGCGGCCGCGGATCAACAAGATACCGACGGTGCAATACGCATCGGCTCTTCTGGTAAAGGGCTGCAAGCCCAAAGCGCTGGATGACGAGCATCGGCGCGTCTGTGACGCTCTCCGAGAGAGGTTTGACCTTCATGAACAACGGCACGGTCGACCATACATCCTGGATGCGAGCATCAACGCGCATGACCTCGGCATATGTAGGCAGGGTCAAGGAATGGGACAGTCGTGCCACAAGGCCAAACCCACGTGCTATCTTTGCCTTGTAAATCGGATACGTAACGGGAGTGTATTCGGTCACGGGACGCGATTGTGGCAGTTCGGTACAATTCTCGTCGAAATCCGAATCAAGCAAGTTGCGTGGCAGAGCTGTATCGCTCTCAATCCCATGTATCATGCAGGGCAAACCCAGATGGAAAGCAACTAGGAGATCGATTTGGATGGCGAGATTCCACATGCGCCGACGCATCTCGCCTTCGTATGGCGTGATACGGGGAAGCACACTTGGGTCTCTGTGTAGGCCCATCTTCAACATCAGCCGTATTAATGTTGAGCTTAAAAGATAACAGTTCATCTGAGAAACGCGGTTGACAAGAAAGTCGGCTTCCGTATAGAGAACCATGGCTTGAAGTGTAAAGGGGCCTGGCTGTGAGTACTTCCCAGCAATCAATGCCCAGCCGCATGCGCCTCGGTATTGCCGGAACCTATCCACTGCAAGAGACCAAGAATCAGAGATTATAAACCATATGAGAGTCCGAACTATATCAGAACGGAAAATAGAAGACTTATCAATACGTACTAGCCGGCTCGGGCGAATCGACCTCAAGCTCATGGGGTGACGAGAAGGACGAAAAAAATATCCCAAGTGCTAATATCATAAATAGCGAGGCGATCCAATGAATATCGGCCTGCTGCCTGTTTTTAAGGAATTCGTTGTATTGCTTCGTGAAAGTAGGAATATGAATGATGTCTAGACGCGTATTAGTACCCAAATGCCATCGGCCTTGGCCTAAGGCCGTGGAATATGACGCACGTTGAGATGGGCTATTTGAGTTAAAATAACGGTTCATCAATCTGTCCATGACACTCTTTTCGGGAAGCATGGCCAACAACTCTTCCTTGTTCCGCGGTACACCCCTCGAAAGTATGAGCAATTCGCTCGGGCCCATGCTCTCGTAAACATCGTCCACTGAGATTTTTGGGGTTAGCTATTGATTCAAGGGTGAGGTCGACGTGTTCCGACAGTAGAAAGTCAGAGACATGGCTACTTACCATCAAGCTCGGGAACTTCTGGGTCTTCAAAGTAGGTTTTGAGATCCTCGAGCTGGTAATAGTTGAGCTTCTAGTTCCTTACTTTCCTACTCATCGAGCAATAAAGGACGCCAAGTGGGTCACTCACGTCTTCCAAAATGGCCATGAAATGTGTGCCGCCTACGTAGTTCGTCGTCGCCCGGTCACTATGAACGACGGAGCCGCTCGTGTTGCGTCCGGGTGTTGAATCGCTCAGAGCACTACTGTTGCCACTCATAGCCCCGTCCAACTCGACCATCCCACGCACCATGCCCTCGAGGCGTCTGAGTCGAGCCGCCATGGACTTTGCCGGCTTTTGCTTCTCTTGCCGGGGAGCATAGGCGCACGCATCTGGCTTCCCTCGTTTGATGCACTGGCCGCAGGGCGTAGCCCGATTGCACTTGAGCTTCGAGGAGCGGCACGGGTGACATGATAGCAAAACGCGCGTACGCTTCGTTGGGGCCGAAGACGTTGACGCAATGGCCTGAGGCGATGGCTCGCTGTTGCTGCTGACGTCCTGCGGACTGGCACTGATTCTATTATCCTCGGAAGATGCCATACTGTTTGATCGCTGAAATTAGTGTTGAAAGGACAGCCAGCCCGCCCGTCGCTTCGACCCTCAAAGCTCAGCCAAAACAATCAGTGATGCTATCTTATGCAAAGAAAAGCCTCATACGGTATCACGTATCTATTCTATATTATAAGCGTAATTTCGAGCGTATATTTCAAGATATAAAAATGCTGCTATTGGCTTCATCGAAGTTGAAAGCTACGGGCTGCGAATCGCAGGATGGGCGGCTTACACCGAGTCTTCCTGCCTAAAACAGGGGCCCGGGCGGCCCACTTAGCACTTAGGTGGTCTTGGCTGCTGATCTAATTCTCTGACAATATACTATGATATGCGTATTTTCTGCATCTAGGTAGGTATCCTTGGTGTAGCTTTTCCAATTTCTCCAAGTTTGATCGTTGTGTCGACCGTAGCATTAAAGAGTATACGGTTGATATGTAGTGTAAAGGTAAGTTATAAACATTCATTTTTTCCTGCAAAATAACTTTCGTACTGCTGTGGTAAGCATTAGTACCTGTGCCGCGTATGTACATATACCAGTAGGTAAGATATCTAAGAATAGTATGCGGGGTATTAATACAAGTCTGACATAGAGTTTATGGGTCAAGAGTGCTCAACGTCCCCTGCATTATCTTTGAGATAAGATATTCTTCTTTTCCTCTTCGAGGTTACAGTTGTTTGCTACATGACAAGATTGCCCACCAGCTTCTCTGATCCTTCAACGTTAATGTACGATACAATTGTAGCAATGCTGCCAGCAGCATTGACGAATGACCTTGAACAAACTCCTATTTAGTTTGAAAAGATCTTACAATAGATCGCTTGAGTGATCAACCAGGTTTCCTCTAAACGCTGTAAATGCTTGACAATTATACACTAACCATGACAATGATTCCTCTACTCCTTCTTCCATGCCTAAATAAAGAGCGCCGGTATGACTTGTATGCGAAACTCTGTACAATATCATTTGAACATTCGTATTGTAAGTATTTGACATTTACAGCTAAAAGCACACATATCCATCATTGTCGTCATCTAGCTCGTCTCCTTCTTTTGCAGTTCTCTCCAAACAGTCCTTCCTCGCAGCAGGGAGCCTATGGTATTAGAAGAAAATGGGCCAGCCAGTTGTATAATAATGTATAATATGGAATGGGGCTCAACGCTGTGTCGGGACTGAAAAGCAAGAGTGTCTTGCTAAGTTGGCAGCAAAAGACTTGATAACAATACGGTGCCATGAGGTAGCGACAATGAGAAATCACCACATGAGTCTAGTGGCACGCGTCCGCAAATCCGGCATGCCGGGAATCAATCCTCTGGTGCCGCACTGAAGTATGGCAACTCGTTTTTGAAGGTCGAATTCAACGGCCCGGACCATAACTCGTTTTCTTTCTGGCACCAGCTTCGATTCGCCTCTCATCTGAGGCGACAATGGCGAGCTTTCTCTCCGACTTCCCCAGCGCGCATTGCCACCGGGGCCAAGCGGAGCCTCGTCAATGAACACTGGCGAGCCATTAGACATTGAGCCTGGACTCCCTATCGATAACCTGCTGCCTTCAGTAGAGCTGGAAAGGGGGCGTGGAAAATCAGCGGCTCCATCGTCTTCCTCCTCTACCATGGCTATCCAGCTGCCTATCTGAGCACAAAGTTCGCTGTCCCACATGCCTTCTCTTCGTGAACTAGTCCGCAATAATTGAATGGCTTGTTGGCGGGTGATGGAATCGCGGCATTTCGTGGCGACAACGAAGAGTGGTGGTACAATACCGAGGTCTGCGCTGAAACTCGGCTTGATGTGCCGAGCCGTATATTCTCCTCCAAAGATGTCCGGGTGGGCGGACTGATGCCGGCAAAATTCCGGATTTGGGCATCTCTTTGTAGCAGCCCGCCGTTCTTCGTCCCCAATTACCTCCATAGCCAGGTTGACGATTTCCCGGAAGAATGGTAGGAATTGATCAAATTCGGACTCGCTGTCGCTGAATGTCATGTTGAAGAGAATACGACCCATGATTTGGTTCATCTTCAAAACCGCAATTGCCGTTTTCTCTTGCATACTCTTCGCTGGGGCCATACGAGAGGTAAGGATGGGGTCAAATGCTCTCGACCACGCTTCCATCTGCTCCTCAAACCCCATGCCGTATTGTTTCAGCTCTAGTGGGAGGATGTTCATGGGGCTCATCTTCACGTATGCCGACATATGCTCGGTAAACCTCATGATCCTCTCGCAAAGTGTATCCCATGCTAGCCTCCCATCGTGTAAAGATGCAAATACATCCGGAATCCGGGCTTGGTTTGTTGACACGGGTGGACCACCATCTGAGGTGGGTGATGATGCAGCGACGCCAACCTTGGGTGTCAAGCGGATGACGTATGGTTGAGGGAAATGAAAAGCCATATCGTATGATTTTGCCTGGATGACTAGTCGAGTAAACATCTGGATAAGGTCCTGCTCGACCGGTTCTTCGGGCTGTGGGAGACTGGCCTGACGGCGCTCAGCGCGAAGTGTTTCCAACAGAGCAAGTCCGCTTTGTATCTGCGCAATTGCCTGCTTATGATCGCCCACAAAAGAATCGAAGCAAGCCAGTAAGACGGATGCCATTAAGCTCATTCTTTTCTTAGCCTGATCATGAGAGCCCGAGCTTACGACTGCCCTTATAGCCAAAGAATAATGTTTGAAAGCAACCTCCCAATGTCGGTTGGCATTGTCCATATGATCGGTCTCAGACGGAGATCCTGGTGGCGATTCTGATATCTTCTCCAGCGTTTTGTAGAGAGCGCCAAGCGCAACGACAGCATGCCTGATTGCTTCTTCGGAATGGCATTCCTGTAACACCCGCCTAGTCCAGAACGAAGAATCAAAGAATCCAGACAGTTCACTAGCCGTATAGTCTCTGAACAATTGGAAATATTGGCCCTCACGCGAGTCAAAGGGGATAGTCGATGGCTGGTGTAGTACCAACGAAGTATACTTCGGGGTCTCTGGGGGTGTAAGGGCTCTCAAAGTCACGGGCACTGGAGAAACTGCAATTTGAATAGTTGACGGGCCTCGGGGTCTGGACGCTAACATTGCCGATGCTTGGACGTGGTCAACTCGACTTGGCGGTTTGGGCGCGATCAGCTTCTCCTCGTAGATTTTGGCTCTAGGAGGCGGAGGATAGCCAGTGCACTGTTTCTTGGAGCGCACGCACTGGGTGCATGCCGGGCGCCTTTCGTCACATTTAATACGTCGTTGTCTATTAAAGAGATGTTAGAAGTCCGGAGATGTCCGCCACCCGCCTGGGGTAGACTGCAGCAATGACACTTACTTGCAATTATTACAGCCAGTCTTGACTTTTGGTTTGCTGGTCCGAACCCTTCTTTGCTTCTGAGCATCACCGCCTCCTCCAGCCGATCCGCTGTCTGAAGGCGACGCGCACAACATATTTGCCCCGAGCTTATTTACCACGATGCACCAAATGAGATGTATGCTGTCATAGACGGTTTGCACGGGCGACCATGACAGTGTGACGTGAACTCGATCGCTATTTCAAGCTTGTATACCGGGCTCCGTGCTGTGGCTACGGCTGCGCGCCAGCTAATCTGGGAGATGGCGACTAATCGTATTGTGGTGGCGCGTCCTTAGTAGTAGCAGCTGTCGCAGTCTCTGCCTTTGACGAGGGAAAGCCGACTGGGAGTCATCGGCGAAGACAGAGGCGATAGAGTAAGACCGTGTTTCGAGGTCCGAACTGCATAAAAGACTTGGCAAAACCGCTAGACTGTTATAACTGTAGAAGTCGGGTAAAACAACGAAGCAGAATAGCTGTTGATTATTTTTTTTTCTTCTTCGCCCTTTTGAAAAGACCCAGATAATGCCGGCCTCGGCAACAGCGCAAAGCAAAGACTGGATACTACCTAGTGTGCTGGATTCCCCGCGGCGATAAGATGTAGTAGTGTAAAGGGATATTTTCCCGCTATGGCGGGCAAGTTGTTAATATTATTATGTAGGTAGGGATAGGCACGGATATGTCATGGCATGTAGCGAAATGTATGTGGTGCAGCGTATATCTGCAAGGGATGCAGACTAGGATTCAGGCTTGCCAGGATAACCACATACGCAGAACCCGACCTGCGGTCAATGTGAGGGGACGAGGATCCGTTAATTTGGGTCGTGGAATTGTACAACGAGAGTGGAACCCGGTCTATCCGCATTAACCGTGTGAGAGAGTGATCGGATTGGTACCGTACAGGTGGTAGTGTAGTACGGATGTCGCTAGGTAAGTATAATCATGAGGACCATGCAAGTGCCATCCGTCGTCCTAATATACCTATTCTTGTGATGGATGAGGAAGGATGGCAAAGGTTCAGGTCGAAAAGGAACCTCGGGAGGCGGTCGAGTACCTACATATTAGCCCCTGTCTTCCATCCGTTTACATCCCGCTGCCCGGTGCCAGCAAGGTAAGTAGGTAGTGTACTTATCTATACTAGACCGCTAGGCTGCTACCATGTATGTATGTAGGTAGGCTGCTAGGCTGCTAGGTTGCAGTACTTATAGTAGCACAGCCATGACCCGTCAACTTGCTGGCCTGATGCAGCCTGAGATGTATGGAAGTAGGTATGAGGTATCCACTCGGGACGGCAACCAGGGGCAGAAATCGGCTGCTCCCTCTTCTCCGCTGTTTACCGGGCGCCGGTCGTCTAACTAACTCTCTCCAGGTTTTAAAGAAGACGAATGGGAAGCATATGTTACTTGTTGGGTTGGTTATTGCCGACAACGCTTGACGGCCTCCTGCGTGGTTGTCTGCAGCCTTTCCTTCTTTTTTTCCTTGTCGATGGTATGCTGCACCTCCTGCCTCCTGCACGATGCGCTAGCTCCAACCGCGGCTTGCTCTACCTACATGTAGGTTAGGTAGGTCGACCTGCAGAACGCCCCGACGGAATATAGGTCTAATATTGCTTAGTGTAGGTAGAGGATTTCTTCACGCTAATCGAGCTCTTCTCCTATTTGAGTAATTCTCTAGAAGTATTTTGGCTTGTATTGGAAATTAACTGCGAATGAATTTCATAATTGTTTCTAATCTTTTAGACAAACTGCCTCTTCCCTACACACAATCAACAACTTGAAACTACCTGCCCACCTAGGTAGATACCTACTGGTAAAAGGTATGTATGCATTATATGTCAGTGGCGGCAGCAGTTTTACTAAGATGCCTCTGGATACCTAGCAAACCGCCCGCCACCAACCTCTACTTGACCCCCACCTTACTACTACAAACACGATTGCTTCTTACATTGACATTCACGTATTAAGTTTCAATTTGTATAACAGAGTAATTACTCCAGTGTCTTGTTTTGTTCCATGCATGCATGTACATATGTAGCTCTTGGCTTCATGTAGACTGTTAACTGGTGGGTAGTATCCTGTACTGCTCGGCAGTGACAAGTTTCACCTATTCGTGGTACCTCTTACCTTAGTGAAGCTTAACATCTACTCTCTATGTCCGGAAATAATAACTCTTTTCTCGTTAGTTCGGCGGATGGGTGTACAGTAGTGATATTCCTGCACGGACCAAATGACGGATTCGGCCCGCCAGGGTTTAGGAGCGCCAGTTGTTAGGATGATGATACCCACCACTTCAGCCCTATACAGAACCGGTCCTAATAATAATAACCTTCAGACCTGCTACCGGCCTGTAACTATAGTAGGGGGATGTAACTATCTGCCATTACTTCTTTCAGTCCCTTGGAAGCCGAAACAGACATAACTCCCCGATCAATTGTCCTCAGTTGAATGAATCCAGGGCACCTTGTCTTCGACATGTATACCACGGCGAGTATGCAAGAACTGTGCCGCTCTACCGCTGCCAGCAAATCAACCAATATTACAACACGATAAAGACCAGGAAAATCGCCTCGAGGTCAGCCCTACGGATCCCGCTCAGCCTGTATCGGCATCAAGCCCCACAGATTCCAAGAGTTGGGGTTGAATACTACAGCACGCCGCGGGACGGCATATGACGTTCGGCAGTGGCCAACATTCAAATCAGAGACACTATAACAACTGGTGGCAATAAGATAAGACGTCGACTATCTATCTGCCGTAACATATGTCAGGCAACATTAGACTAAGTTTCCCCCGTGCCTCCCGTGGATCACTTGTTATACAACCTCAATACAAGAGGTACTTGGCCCATATGCCATTTGCCAAGGAATTCTTGTGAATCCAGTCACCGTACTTTAACTCTCTTGTGAGATGAATGGTAATAGAGAGAGTCAGAGTTCCATTGTCTTGACGGTTTGTGTCGCCCTTAGGGGTCAAGCAAGGTGGTAGTACAGATACGATTAAAGATACTTATACAACCTCGCTTAATATTGTCAAATATGTATTATCGGCGAATGACACCCCACAACTCCCTAGTGCGTTGACGGACTGAAACAACCTGAACTTCACAATCAAATTTGTTACATGCCCACTAGCTATAACCGCGTCTGGTTGTCTTCATACCTCATCAAGATAGAAAATTGTACGAATCCTAGTTCGATACCATCTCGTCACTTCCCAAGCACACCGCACTTTGTGACCATTCCGCCAATCAACAAGTACGTTAGACTCGTAATGCAGCTCCAAGGCTCTCATCATCTGACTCAGATAGCCTATTCCATGGCGTCGTTACACAAGGATGCCCCACGACCCTTCCCCGACTTGTAAGTCACCCTTATCTACCCCCCATCTTCGGAGGGCATTCGCGTGTATAGTCGGAGTCACCGGCCCTATATCAATATGGCTATTGCACATCTAGGAATTGGGATCGTCTCTGCGTCAGGCTCATCGAGAATCACAGTCCGCCTCGAGGACGGAAGAAAACCAATATAGACCGCCAACTCTCATCAGCATTCCTTCCCACCGCGATTAGCGCTGTGAAATAAGAGTGGTCATGACACGAATCTACAGACGATCGTATACGTAAGTATGTCTTGGTGCCAGCGGAAGAGGTAACCAATCTTGTCCTTGGGAATATTGGGGGCGAGTGCGCAACCTACTGCAGAGCTAATGCGAGTAAAACAATGAGATAAAATCCTACCGGGAGGGTCTTCTTCTTTCCATTCTCTATCCACCACAGATAGGGCTGCATCTGATCGCGGATCCTTCATCTGGTCCTCCCGATTATACGGGTTCCCCTTTCAGACTCCTGTCCAGCCACGATGTGACTGCGCGCGGATCGTCCACATCAGCCACCTATCTCGGATTGTCATCAGCACCGAAGCCGTCGTACAGAGCCGTATGAGAGACCTGGACGCCACTTTCTGTGGCGTTTTTTAAGTGGCACCTTTTCAGCGATCAGTTGCGATAAATGCAATCCGGTGCCTAGTTTACGGTCGCACAATTAGTCGCCGAGCCGGCGCATACTGTAATGTCCATTGCATAGGTACCACAACATGATCGGGCGGCAGGCAACCAAACTGCCGGATGAATAGGTTCGTCGCATATTGCCGAATGCCGCAGAGTTCGTAGGCAGTGCGAATGCATCATCTTGAGGTGTAATTTGCTGCCATTTTTGGCGTATTACTCAACTGGTATGTTTACTGCGACCTAGATACCTCGTCCCTCTCCGTAAGCTACCGTGGCCGCCAAGAGCAAATGCCGAGCGCTATATCATGGTATAAAATCCCCAGGAGATCTACTTGTCAAGAGACGACACGTCATATAAGCCGATGATGGGCAAAACGCCCAACCAAAGGATGAATAAGCTTACCGAAAATGGTGGGATGGGACTTGAAGTTGATGGTTAACCTGCAGTCTTCTATAATTGCGCATTATATACCCATTTCACGTCGCTTGACCAGCTGAGGTTTCGGTTACGCGAGCTTCTGATGTTGCAATGCATTGGCGATGAATGGATGTAACGCCGGGCAAATTAATCATATGTGCTCATGCTTAGTATCAATACAACCGGCGTAGCCTCGTCGATACCATATATTATCACCGCCCAATCGGAAACATATACCAAGAATGTTGACGCGTATAGCTCTCAACAGGTAAGTAGAGTAGTTTGAAACCGATAAATAGTTGGAACATTAGCTGGCAACCGGGATGTTCCGGCTTGCCCGCAAGTTTCCCCGGAGGATAGTGGTGGAGTCCTCAGTAATCGAATGTTGAAAAGGGTTAATGGGGGCGATATAAATGTAACTTGAAGAGGATCACACAGCTGTGGATCTGGATCGATCCTCCAGAAAATCGTACGAACATCTATTATCTTATTGGTGGTCACAACAGCCGATTTTCAACCTCGTTCTTGGAGTCTTCATCGAGCGCGGCACTCGCCAATCAGATCTTCCTTAGACTAACTTTGCACAGCCTTCATAGCGACCGAAGAACTGGGAATTCTCCCGGCGAGGCGCAGCAGACCGAGGCCGCAAGCTCCGCTCATACGCCCGGATTTGACCGCGGATGCCACAGTATTCAACCTAACCAACCAGACTAACACCGCAAGTAGGTGCAAGAAGGCATAGACATTATTGAGGCTAGCTGGTGCTGAAAACACACAACTTTGCCCAGCTGGGTGTGATTGAAACACCACCCGCTACAACATCGTATGGGCTATCCTCGGGGCTTCTCGTGCATGAGAGAATGCCGAGTATTCCAAGCCTCATCACACTACGTTGCGGATGCTAACTGAAAGTACAAGCTCATGTACGTTGAGCTTTCTCGCCGAAAACACAACCACACTTACTACCAGGCCCTATGAAAAGAGAAGGGGGAGATATCAAATACGCATACTTCGTAGATACTATGTACATTGTAAAGTAACAAAACCATTAGGTACATACCTCCTTAGGTACCTACGAATCTTATATGTAGGGGACTTACCCATTGCCTTATCTCTTATCGGACATACGCCCCTGCAAAAAAGTTAAAGCTCAATTACATCAATCAACAAGTAAAGAGGAGAGGAGAATAACACTGTCGCATTTGATGTAAAGCCAATAGCCCTTCATCTTCAACTTTTCTTTTGGCGACATACATTCCAGCGAATCAGGGGTGTGAATTGACTCGACTCCGAATCCCGCACCCGAAGACAGACAGCAAAAAAATGGCGTCCTCGCCGTCCGCACCCACGATACCACCCTCCGCCTCAGAGTCGCAATCCCAGCAGCCCCAGACAAATAGCCCATCTGACGACAGATACAACAACAAGAACCCCCTGGTCCACACGGTCGCGCTGGGCGTGACACCACTAGCGCTCATAGCCCTGTGCCTGCCGCCACGCCGTCTGGACCTGCGCGCGACAATGCTCGGCGGCGTGGCGCTCTGGGGCACGAACCAACTAGCGCACGATTTCAGCGGAAAGTCGTTCGCGCAGCGCTTCAACTCGCGCATGGCCTCGCTCACGGGGACGGAACTCCCGGAGAAGGCTAGGGCGACGCAGGCGCGGCTCCGCGAGGAAAAAGAGCGCAGGGAGAAGCTACGAGCCCTGCGAGAGGAGATGATAAAATCGGGCGCGGTGAAGGCGACCGGGGAGGGGCTGGAAGGTTGGAGCGAGGACCAGAAGAGGGCGCTGCTGGAGGCGTATGAGAGACAACGGAGGGACGAACAACAAGGACACGGTGTAGTCGCAGGAAAAGAGAAGGAGAAGGGCGTCTTGGAGAAGATATGGATGGGCGATGCGGCGCCTGATTGGAAGGAGAAGCGGGATAAGAAGGAGAAAGAGGCTTTGCAGGAGGGCGGTGGTGGGTATCTGGGCCTCATTACGGATCAAATTGCCGAGGTCTTGGGTGGTAAGAAGACGGATGAGGGGGATGTCTCGAAGAAGAAGACGGGCGAGGATGCGAACAAGTCGTGAGAGAGTGTGGCTTTCTGACGGGTATGAATGATGAAATGTCGAATTGTACATATCGAGTGTATTATACGTGTGAGGACATTAGGCGGATCACATAGGGTCTGGAGTTGAGGCTACATGGGATCTTAGGTATTATTAAAGCTCGCGTCTTCTACTACCAATTCATTACCATCAACTGAAGTCGTTGATCTTATTGGTTTCTTGATACACGTATTATGTAGACCGTCAACAGGCCGGTTGCCATCGCCACGCGCAACTCGTAGCTATGACTATCGTAGCTATGAGCACGATCCCCATAGACTGGAAAAAAGGAATCGCCACCCTTCCCCACCGAAGTCTGCACTCAAAACGCCAGAGTATGATGAAGAGCGAGCCCGATTTATAGTATTGCGCTACGATTCATCCAATTTGGATAGCTGCTGCTTCAACGATTTTACTTTGTCTTTTCCCTTCCTGGAGTGTCGGTTCGCGGCCTTGTGTGCTCGTGATTTCTTCCTCTCTTCTATTAGAGATATCATCAGCGCATGACTTCGGCGCATGGGGGTTGAATAGAGGATGCACTTGACGCCGCACTAGCAGCACTCATGAAGTTCAAAGAAGAATATAGGGAGTGTTGAATTACCTCTATCTTTGACCTTGCGGTCCCATTTACGCATCCACTTGTCAAGCTGTTTCTGTACCAAAGCTTCGATTTCCGCGGAATCTTCACCCAGCTCCTTTTCCATCTTCTTTCTGATGGTTTCTCTCTGCCTCTCCATCAACTGGATCCGTCGTCGTGCCGTTCGGTTGAGCTTCGTGGGCTTCTGGCTATCAAGATCCTCGGCTCCTGCTACTTTCACCGCGGTGAGATCTACTGGTGTCGGGTTTGTGTCAATAGAGAAGAACGTGGCACCTCCTTCAGCCGTGCCGTCATCGGCTTCGACCTCGACCTGTTCATCCTTCTCGGATTTCTCCTCTTTTTTGGACTTCTTGTTGACCTTCGATTTGGCGTCTTCGGGATTTAGGGAATCTACCATTGACGTATCTTCTAGCTATGCGTGTATGTTAGGGGCTATCTCGCTGTTCTATTGGACAGTACCTAGTAGGAGATAGCTACTTACAGGTTGTAAGTGCGAGGACTCGCCTCCTATGGACTCGTCATCCGACGTGTCATTTCGTGTTTTGGCATGCTTCTTTGACTTTCCTGTCTTTGTCGATTTGTCGCTCGACGTTTTCTTCTTCCGCTCGCTAGAAGGCTCCTTCACGACGGCTCTTTCCTTCGCCATGGTGTGGATGCTGGGTGGGATGATTGTTAGTCCCAAGTTTCGAGATAAACCAATTGAGGGGTAAGCCTTGTTGAACACTGAATAAAAGATTGAGACCCGGGCGAACTGCCTCAAGAAAGACATTGTAAATTGAAACTTGGATACTGCAGCTGTTTCCTCAAAGTTGCCTTATCTTATCACCTTTTTGGCGCCCCACACTAGCTCCCCGCTGTCCCTAAGGTATTCCCCTTATAAACTTTATATTGAAAACATCATATACTATGTAGGTAGGTACCCTTTGTCACAAAGTCTAGCCCACCCGCGTCTGCCACTCTTTTTGGCTGGAGATGCTACCAATTTCTCATTTATATAGTCAACATGCTCTACTTTAGCTGTACATACTTAGATTTAAGACTCAACTAATCAATCAACAGCGTCGTTTCTTTACTGTATTGAGTTATCGGCATGAGCGGTATGCTAGAAGTTCAAAGGTTACATGAGCATTAAAGTACCTATGCATTTAACTTTGCAAATAGACACGTCGTCCACGTCGTATTATAAGTTGGTGCCACGGAACACAGGACTTAGGAAGGCATTTGGGCTGGCTGCTTCGACTGCTTCATTGTATGTATATCATCTGTACAGGCGGGAAATTGGTGGCATCCCCAGCCAAAAAGGGTGCCAGACGCGGGTGGGCTGACAAAATCTTCTCAGTAATTCTTTTTACCATATTGTAGGAAAATAGGTAACATTGTTTCGTAGGTAATTACGACAGAGCAACTTCTCAAACACTTGTGTTACAACCCTTCAGTTGCTGGTCGCTGAAACGGAGTCCTTCATCCTCATACAACACTGAAATTCTTCAGCTTGGAATTACTTTATGTTGGCTTGACTCTTTTGCTCGCGTTCTTCGTTGCCATACATCTCCAGATATGTAGCCTGAAGTCGCATTTTCAAGTGCTCGTCTGCGGTTAGTACTTTACGCTCCGCATAGGGATTTCCAACATTGGCAGTGGCCAACCCGCCTTGGAAGCTTTGCACACGTTCGCTTGGTACGGCCGTAAGTCGTGTATCGTCTGCGGGATGGCAGAAGTACACAATAGAATACCGTGGATCCTTTGTTGATTCACCATTTGTTAATCCGGCGGCATTCTCGCTCGTCCCAGAATCGGCAAAGGTAACTCGGTGTACCGTGCTTCGCAGCAGCCCATTCGTCCAGTACGAGAGCAGATCTCCGATGTTGACTAGAATTGGTGGTGATGGATCTTTTTCCGTCCCTGGTGGGCAGACCGGGACTGGGTGCCAGTCCCCCGTGGGTGTAAGGATTTCTAAGCCAGCTTGACCCTTAAGGCGGAATAGTAGAGTCACAGAACCATAATCAGAATGTGCGCCTGCCCTCATGTCGGATTCCTGTGCTGATGGTGTTGCGCTCGGTGGTGGGTAGTAGAGGAACCGCAAAATGGACCCAGATGCTTTGTTTGGTGAGTGGGCTTCGGCGAAGAAGTCGGGCGGATCGACTCCAAGTCCAATGCCAAAGAGTAGTAGCAGTCTGCGGCAAAGTTTGTGACATGATTCACGAAAGGTGGCAAGATCAGCTTCATATGGTTCGATGCTTTTAGGTACAGGTTGGGTTGCTTTGCTCTCAGTGAAAGCCCCAAAGTTGAAACCTCTTGTGGACAATATTAGTTAGCACTCATTATACTGAATAGTCCATATCTAGAAGTTGAGGGCAATCACTCTTTAAAGTCTCCTACCTATGTTATGTTAGAGAGTCGTTAGAGACGCGATACATAATCTTGATTTAGTAGCGTTTCGACAGGACGTACTCGCTGTGTCTTTGGGTCTAGAGACTCGGTGTGCATCCCAACCCAGCCTTGGTTGTTTTTCTCGATCTTACATCGGTGTTTGTCTTCAAACGGGGATTCGAAGAGAACCTTAGACTAAACAGGTTGTTTTCAATAAGCAATCAGCGAAAGTGGATTACAGTGGTAAAGATAAGTGTATAGATATATGCAGCGGTAGGGGAAATGACTCTTCCCACATACGATGCTAAATGCTTGCTCAACTTTAGCAAGAGAGATATATTGGTCCGCGTTTCTAATGTAGACAAAGCCATGTTGGGCTGCTGCATCAACGAGCTGCTTAGCTACACGAAATTGTTCTCCTTGATTCTCAGAGATGTCGATGACCGGGATAGAGGCCGAATTCGCCATAGCTGAACCCTAATGTTGTTGTTATTAGCTGATAAGCTGATTATTAGACGATCCTTGTGCCACTGAAAGAGCTGATACCAATCAACGTACGATAAATGTAGTACACACAGATATATTCTTGATGATAACGAAGCAAAGATGGATGATTTTGCGGTTCAAGTATTGAGTAGATGAATACCTAGGTACCTAATGTAGGAGAGCGGAGGTGAGATAAAGATATAGCGCTGCGATTTTCGGGACTGGCCGAACAGCTTGAAGGCACGCACACTACATTACCTGACGATGAAAACCAAATCGTCTAAGAGGTCTGTAAACAGCGTACATACCTGCTTGCAGCTAGGTAAGTATTTTGAAATCCAAAAAAAAAAAAAAAAAATACGGTCACAATGAAAAGGCTCAGCAAAAGAGCTGCAATGCCTGATGCCCAGATACTCACCGGTGGGGTAAGAGCTGTAGGAGCTCGCTGGCATAAATTAGCAGGCCTGGTACATACCTAGAAGTAGGTACATACTTTGGTGGGGTTTTTATACCTACCTTAGTTTCTATCCCCTGTCTACCTAGGTAGGTAGTGGCCTGAGATTTGGGCAAATAACATTCATAGGTACCATGCCGTGGTCGCTCACCCGCAGAATCCAGAAACCTCAAGTAATAATGGGTAGACGTGAGGCTCAACCCAACCTTACTCTTCGCATCCTCCCGATCAGCGCAATACCGCCTCCCTCAGCCTGTCCGCCCTCTTTCCTTTCTTAGGTTGTTTCAGTGTGCCTGCTTCCTTTCTGTCCTGCTTTTCTAGTCATTCTTTTTCTAACTACACCAATCGCCTCGGAACAGTATCTTATTTCGACGGCGATAGAAGCTGGTCTCCTTGGCCCTCGTCGCATGGTCAGTCTTACACCAGGCTGTAGTACCGCGACTCTGCCCGCATCTTCACGATAGCCTCGCTCTCCTCCTCGGCTGAAGCATCTGCAGCTTCAGTCGACCGCCTGGTCCACCATGCCCAGTAAGTCTGGCGCCTCTATTCTATTTTCCATACGCTTCCCTATTACACCCCAACCGCTTCTTCGCTGAAGTCCTTGTGCACCGCCATCCTGCGCACACACGCCGACTGTCCCGAAGGGTCAACTTTCAAGCTGCGGCTTGATCCGAGCGTCGAAACCACCGAGCCTCATCGATCACACGTATCACAATCTCCTTGCAACTATTACCATGACCTCTTCACTAAGAGGCGGGTTGTTTCTCATCGAGGACGGCGAGAGTGCGCTGGTCGAGGCGAAGAATAACTTCTTCGTGGGGATATATGAGGGGCAGAATAGACGCTATGAACCGGAGCGTCTTTGAAGTCGTAAGACGATTCGACCTCCGAGATTGAAGCTAGCCAGCGTGTTTTCCGAAGTTCAGAACCAAGCTAGCTATTTTATGCGTCAAATTCCCCTACTCGGTCATCTGAACACTTTGGGAATGCGGGCCTACTTATCGCTTAGACGAAAGCTGAATTGTGCCTCGAACATACTCTTGCTAATCGACTTTTCTAGATTCATCTGAGGACCAATGGATCAACGAGCAAATAGGGTGAATACAAGTCTACACCATGAATTCTAGCGCCAATTCTGACTGTGATAGGACTGCCCACGTTTCCGAGCTCGAGGACACGACAATCACTGTAGATGCGTCTTACTACCTCCAGCTCTTCCTTGCCAATGCTCCTTACCAAGAGCCACTGCTGCCCGCACTGGGCGGCTTGACCGGTATTCAGACTCACCTCGAGAGTGACCTAGATAGCTGGAAAGCAAACAACACCACACCTTTTTTTGTCTTCAATGGACAGTCTGTCGTTGGATCTGATGAGATTGCGATCCAGCGAGGCATACGCTCCATTGCAGGAACAGATGAAGCCTGGAGCTTGTACTTTCAGAGCCAGGCAAATGAAGCTGTCTCGGCCTTCGGCTCTCATAAAGGTACGCTGACTATTATTACACCACAGTATCGGAGAAGCGAGCTGATCTGGTTTAGGAGCATACCTTGTGCAGAGCTTGTATCCCCTTCTCCAAGGCATCCTAAACCGCCGAGGACTTTTCTTCAAAGTAGCACCTGTTGATGCAGCCGCACAAGTAAGTGTGGAATCTTCTTCCATAATGAAACTACTAACCGTCGAAAGCTTGCCTACTTGGATATGACTAATTCCAGTCAATCTTCTGCTATCATGGGTTCCCAAGAGCTTCTGTTGTATCCAATTCAGGACCTCGTGGTCCGGTGGATCGACTGGGAAAATGGGACCTTCGGCTGTATTCAAAAGAAGAGCATCATCAAGAATCTGGGAGTGTCTGAGTCGATGTTCATAGACGCGTTTCTCATGACAGGGACGTCCTTCTTACCCGGCTTCCCACCAATGAAGGAATCGAATATCACGCCTCGCCAACCTTCCACTGTGCAAGACGCCGTCAATCTTCTACGAACTTCTGAGAAGTCTGTCACAACTGCTTGCAATTCATTCAGTGACATTCTCAGCAAAAGAGACCCGAATTGGCTGCAAAAGTACCGAAGAGCAAGAATGAGTGTCAATCACTTTATCTACATCGATGAGACGGGCGAAATCAAGGTACATAACCATGACACTCTGACTCTTGACAACTGGGAGTACCTTGGTTATCGGCTACCAGAAGAGCTCTATCACTACCTTGACCGTGGCCTCATTGGTGCTCGCTTGCCCAGCTGGATCTCGCATGGACAAATAATTATTTTTCCAACCCTGGACGGTGTCAGTTCGCCGGACTATCGACGTCTCGTCACTGACCAACTGATGGGCCTGAGACAGCTTGCTATATTTCTTGTGCTTCCAAGGATGAATAGGGGGATCCAATACAAGCCCATCAATGTCAGGGTTTGGTATGATGATAAGTACTCTCACAAGATAGAATACCGCCCACAAGATCCTCAAGCACTCAAAGCTATCCAACAAGTCCATACTTGGGATGTCAAGAAGGACATTGTGAAACAGCATTTTCCCAACGCAAAACATGGGTCTGTTCTGTTTGAGGTTACGGCGCTGAGGAACGCTGATTTCTCCAAGTCTACAATCACCAGAGCTAAAATCAGAAATATCGCCTCGGGTGGCTTGGTCCTGTCCATCACTCTATGGCGTTATTTGCATTTGCGGGGTTATGTTAACGACAACCACCAGCTTACTCCTTGGGGCGAGGCACTAGCTAAATCCCTGGAAGCGCTTGAGCCAACCGTTGCGAAGCATCCCAAGGTTCCCGGCCTGTTTGAAGCAGTTCTCCTTGCTTATGAGCTGATTCGGCTCGACCTTTTGGACACCCGCCATCATCACCAAGAGTTGAATGGACTACCGATGAATGGCAGCAACGACGATAAAGCTAGCCTGCTACTTATCAGCCGTTGCGCGCTTTTATTGAAACTGCGTCACCAAGCTAACGGCTACACTGGCCCGCTAAGCAAGAATTTCCTGTGCTTCCGTTCTCTCAGCTCATCTGTTCGCGAGGCGTGCCGTGATTTGATCGAAGCAATTGCGTCATCCCTGTTCCTTTATGCACAGGCGGAGCGTGAGCGGGACGATTATCTTCACATTGGCCACAGGTGAGCCCACCCAACTATCACTCGTATCTTACTACTTGTCACATTAGTCTGACTGTATTCGCAGCTTGCCATTTTTGACAGATACAGATGTGGCCCTAGCAATTGCCGTCAAGACGCTTCTAGACGACATCGGTCCAGACGAAACCGCGGAACAAAAGGCTATGAAGAACGCCGAATTCCCGGGCAAATTTGTACCGTTTGCAACCAATTTTTATGAAGATCTGGACATTGCCTGCGATTTCTTCAACGCCCTCCATGCGGGTGTGAAGACTCTCACCAGCGAGATGTCCACTGGGGACAGAACTATGTGGGACAAGGCTGCAGTATACCTTCAACTTCGCCGATGAAACGTATATGGTTCTCGGATAAAAGATCCAGAATGTGACGTGCATTAGTTTATCCATAACGAAACGCAGCTGCAGGGTTGAACATATCTATTTCTCTACTACGTACAGGGCTAGGTAGGGAAGCGGGAGTTGATGTATAACTTATCTGTGCCTGAAGATATCGGCCTTACGATTAATTAGCACCCACCAATGTGGTTGAGGGTCCATGTCGTGCAGTTTATTTGTCTGTGACAATAACATTTATCGGACCCCATAGCCAGAAGGTTTCTGCGAGGCGTTACAGAGCAGGAAAATGAGGGAATCTACAATTACTGAACGAAGGACGTTGTTACCCTGAGGCAAGCGCTATCGCCTCTTAGACAGGTTAGACAAACCAAGCTGGGCGCACTATGAAGCAGAAAGGCGCTATGATAGGCGAGTTATTCAATACAAATAACTTAATGGTCTAGAGGCAATCAGAGTAGCGTAATATTGTGAAGGCAATATAAGACACACGACTTGATTCATGAGTACACTAGAGAAGCGGCATTAAATTCCCACTGATCCATTATCTATGACCAATTACAAAGGATACATTGGCCACGTTGGGCTGGGTTATGAAGGACTTTCACATCAAGAAGTAATTAAGGACTTGGTCTGGTTGCTCTCAAATATTGAACTATGGTAAAAGTTCCTTCTTTATCGTTAAATGCTATCCAACTTATAGACAAGACATATGGCACCCTCCTGGTCGAATCAGAATAGAGACCCCGTTTGAGGGTCGCAAGTTTGTACCGGACTAGTCAGATAAACACTGCTAGTATCGCCAGGATTTTGCTGTCCTTTTAGTACCAGTATTATTGCTGAGTTTCAAGGAGCATAGTGGATTCTGATAACATGACTAGATCCAGGCTGCTAACACTGAAGGCAAATATAATATTTATTTTACTGATGATTGATTGAGGGATCTAACCTAGTCCGCAGGCGAAAATAACGAGAGAAGTGTGTTACTTTGGCCGTAATAGGTGGATGTGTAGAGGCGTGTTGACGGAAACCATCCGGCTTTTCTGTCTTTTTTATTTTTTCTTGGTTCTATTAATTCTGATATGGCTTGGTTGGTGGATATAGGGAACGTGTATGTTTTCAATGATAAAACATTCTTTAATAAATTCACTTCCGCTTAAGCACTTTGGCACGGCTATAGTGTTCAAAGAGATGATGATACGGAGGCGAGTTCACATAGCATTGATATTAGAAACCAGTTTTGCAAGATTGTAATTTTTTATCTATCTGATGTTGTTCTTGACTTTACGTGAGACCCCCTGATCACTCAGGACACCAGCATTATACAATCCAACTACAGTTACTGCTCCACGCATTCGTATGTATGGCGGCGGTCCCGTTTTTAGGTGACGCAAACCGGCTTCGGCGGGCTGGGATTCTTTCTCTGCAGGTCGCTCTTTTCGTGGGGTTAACATGGATCTAACAAGCAGCATGGCTAGTCCTCCCCTTTTCTACGACGCCGTCTCGAAACTTTTACAGAGGTGTGTATTCTCAGGCTTCGTACCCCTCTCAACCAGCCTTAACACGGCGATAAGTAGTAGGGGGGCCTCGGCCTCAATCTTCCTCGTTGCGCGATAAGGTGGAATACAGCTTGTGCTGCTTCATGAGCGATACGCTGATCACCGCTAGTGCAGCCAGTGCGACGATGGTAAACCATACACTCCGGAACGCCTCCTGGAACGAAGCTGCGACGCCATCATACCAACCTTCGGGGAGGTGATTCAGTTCATCTATGTCGTCCCTGATCCGCTTTATTTCCTCTGCTGCACCCGGCAGGTCTCCGAAGCGATCCCATAACTTGTTCTTGAGCACATTTTGGTATATAGCTGAACCGACCGTGATACCAACGGTGCTACCAACAGACCTAAAAGCATCTACAGCACTCAGAGTCAGTTATCGCCACCCGTAGCGTGTTGGGCGAGGGTTTCAGAAGCTTCTGAACACTGTCTTGGCCCAAAATGGGAATCTTGTGCTCTGAAAGCTGCCAAGACAAGAATAAAATGGTTCCGAGAATTGCTTACATGTTGCTGACGTGATGGTTGCTTGATGCGAGTGGTCGACGGCTGCAAGACATGCAACTGGAATACTCGAGGTTAGCTATCGCCATCTTCATTGTGACCTATTGGTGTTCCGGAAGCTTCTTGAGGCTATCTTGGCCCGAAAAGGAAGACCTGTACTCTGAAATTTGCTCAAACGAGAATAGAACGATTGGAAAAATTACTTACGCAAGGACACGGTTAGCATAGCTCCCTGCCCCGAGCCGAGGAGGAAAAAGACGACTCTCAAAGGCCATATAGGAGAATCCTGGTGAAGAGTAGTTAATATAATGGAAGCAGCAAGCTGGAGCGATACCGCAAGTATTCCCAAACCAACATAACGTCCAGTCTTCTTCATGATATATCCGGAGCCAACAGAACATATACAAACGCCCAAAGGCGCAAATAGAAGGACCAATCCAGCATTAGCTGCACTGACACCAAAGGTCTGTAAGTAAAGAGGAATATAAAATATAGCCTGGTACTGGACCATGCAGCACAGCAAGTTTGTCATGCATGCCGTGAACACAGTTCTATCGAATAACAGGCGAACCGGGATAACAGGTTGAGCAACACGGGACTCCCATACGGCGAAGAATATCAGCGCCACTAGAGACAGAGGCAGGATTGTAAGAGGCAGAGGGTGTGTCCAAGGCACAATATTCCCGCCGGTATTTAACCCCAATAAAAGGAAGACCAGAAATGTGACAAGTGAGAAAACCCCTGTGAAGTCGATACGACGGAGACGTGATTTCTCTGAGGTTTTCGGAGGTATGTGGACAAGGTAAGCCACTAGTACGGCAGACACAAGCACCGGAGGGACTTGGACAAGGAATGCTAGCCGCCAGCCCCAACTCGAGTTATCATTGACGAGACCACCAAAAACCCCCCCCAACATGGCACCGGCGCCGTAGCAGATATTCCCGATCCCTTGGATGATTCCGCGGTTTCTCAGAGGCACGAGATCCGTGCATAGAAATGTAGTAATAGTCATCAGGCCGCCTCCGCCGATACCGGCAACAACTCGTCCGAGGATCATGACGTCGGAAGTCTGAGCGAGGCCACATATGAGGTTCCCCGCGGCGAAGAATATGTTGCTGAAAACCAGTCCGGGGCCCCGGCCAAAGACATCCGTCAGCCTGCCGGAGATGGGCTGGCAGGCAGCGTTCGCGATGAGGTACGCGGTTGCCAGCCATGGCAGAAGGCTCAGCGAGTGAAACTCGCTAGAGATGGGAGCGGATAAGGTTGCGATGATACTGGAGTCTATGGCGCCCAGAAAGACGCCAATCCAACTGGTACCCAGAATTATCCAGAGTTTAAGGCCCTTGACTTCTTCAGCGATGACTGTTTGCTCGTCACTCTCATCGCTGCTGGGCTGCTGCTCGCTATCAGCTAGAAGGCCAGCATTGCTTGCATCGCCACGTAACAACGGTGTCCGTTCATCGTTGTTGGGCTCGCCCCGAGAGTTACCACCGGTTCCGGGGGAGAGACGACCGTTGGATGACATCTCGACAAGTTGACAGAGAAAGCGAGATTGCCTAGAGCGACTTGGAGACGATAGCTAGCCTCGGGATAAGATCTAAACAGTCCACTTTCCGATCATCTACTGATAACCCTCTATCAACCCAAAAATATTCAGAGCGGAAACCAAATCTAGGGAGCAATGAGTCAGCTAGTTCGCGGCCGCTGTGTTTTGTCAGCTCTGGGTCTTTGTATATCGGCAGATTATCGGCCAAAGCATGGCATAGAATGAGGAATGGGTGCCGATCTCGCGATTACAGACGGTATCACGAACCAGCCTTAGAAGTTGACCGGAACTATTAAATACCAATCATTGAGCCAATCTCGACAATTGACTGCTGATCTATCACATCTTTATCTATCTCTTTGGTGCTCGTTTTGGCTTGTATGTTATACAGAGTAATTGAGTGCCATAACGATAAGTATCGGCTAACTTCTAAATAGGTAGTAGTAAAAGGTTTAGATCTGTAAGACAATTAGCGCAAGTCTAGCTTGCGTCATTAGACCCTTACCTACGTCACTAACGCCTGGTTGGCATGGAGATATATATGTTTATACTTAATCACTTGGATCCGTATTAGTATCGATAAGGTAAGTAGTTGGCTCAACTTATATACCTCTGTATTTCAATTGGTAAGTTGGCATATCAGGTGATGAGTCTGAATCAACAACTTCGCCTCGAGATTGCGATCGGTCATAAATAAGTGCATCAAAAAATAGACATGAATGATTTGCTGTTCGAGTTTTCAGCCAGTTCAGCTTGAGGTCACTATCAAGTGGACCAGAATGATGGTGGCTTAGCGCGGACTAGTTGCCGTTTTGAATGGCTGTGCTGCGAACAATTTCTCGGCGGACGACCGTCGAAACAGGAGTATCGGTACAGACGTCTGCATGTATAGCCAAGTTAGCAACTCAAAAAGGACAGGTTTTGCACAAGCCGCTGTTACGCGTGGCACCCCAACTCAGCCAACTAGTACTGATATTCAGGCTGTCAAATAACAAACCCGCCTCAGCTTAGTCGCAGCTGATATCTCTGACAACCCTCTTTTTAACGCTTTTGACTTTCGACCCTGTTGCCCCCTCTCAAAGCATATTACAATCCGAATCGATCGAGTTTGCGTGGCGTTTTCTCTCGCTCGGACTCACGTCCTCCCTACGACGACACAGTACAGAAGAAGATCCGAGGCGCAGATTGCGCGACTCCAGAAACCCCAAATTCGTCTGCCTGTTGAGCCTGTAGCCAAACATCAGCCGTACCTGACTGCGATCGTGTCCATCTTGCCTCGCGTATTTGCGCAAGATCGAGGCGCACTGCACGAGACACCGTTATATACTTTCCCCTCTGCGTCTCATTTAGCTCGCCAGCGTCATGGCATTATCCGAAAGTCTGAATATCAACCCAGACAGGATCCCCAACATCAAGGGGGCCCTTCATCTTGCCCAGCTTATTCTGGCTTTAACGATATTCATCCTCGAGATTGTTTTGTTTAGGGCAGAAGACGCCAAGATTAACGGTAACAACGCGTGGCCGTTTGGACTGGTGAGTAGCGGTTTGATCAAAGTCGTGCTGCCAGATATTTGCCGCTAACTGGAGGTCTTCCTCTTGCAGTGTTTTCTATCTATCCCGGCATGGATTTATCTGGCTTTGTCGCCTAGGTATGAACGCACACGAAGGGTGGCTAACCCTAATGTCATGCTCGTGGTCGACTCCATTTTCGCTATCTTTTGGCTGTCTGCATTCGCCAGCCAGGCTGCGTATAATACTGCGAACTCATGTGGCAAGGCCTGCGCCGTGAGTAAGGCTATTGTTGGCATCGCGTTTTTCGAGTTGTAAGGACATCCCTAATGAGAATTGTATGGTTTCTCCCAGGCTGACAATCTCTACAGATTTTTCTGGATTCTTTCTACCCTAATCAGTGCCTACACGCTACGCTTTTACCAACAGAACGGCGATCTGCCTGGCTATGAAAAGATTGGCAGCAGCCAAAACATCGACCCCGACAAAGCTGCATTCTCGATGGCCCCTCATGATGAAGAGGCGTACGCCCCGATCAACATGGATGATCATCACGACGATGCCCACGATGACCTCAACCGGCCGTACGATCCTGATTCGTTCGGCTCGCGCCCCATCTACGAGGCTGAGTCGTCGTACACACCTCACCATACTTCATCTCCAGCACCACACGAGAACCCGTTCGATAACAGCTACCGAACCCACAGCTCAGTATCGCCACAGCCCGGCCCCTTCGCCGATCCGTATGCTGCGCCTTCAGGTGGACCGAAAATCTACGCTCCTCCAGCCGATGACTACGATGATGGGCGGCCAGCCCAATTTCCTAGCGCGAACTACGACAGGACCTTACATTAAGCTCTCGGTCCCATTTTAAAGATTTGCGAAGCAATGATGGTGAAAGCACGGGTGGCCGGCCAGCTGTATGCATATTCATGGTGGACTATTGATTAAGGGGTTAAGATGGGCAGGACAAGCAGTTGGCCGTTTACTTTCTGTATTGGTTGTCATGGATATGGCTGGTGTTTTGGACGTTGCTCATTACGAACTCGGGAGATACCAGAGTAGTGTCTTTTGTACGCGAAAATGGGCATTTGCAACATGGAATGTTTTCGGCTCGGAACCATTACGAAATCACGATTATGGGATCCCGTGACTGCATGAGTATATACAGGTTATGGGCAAATTGTGTTTTGTGCGAGACACAGACGAGCTATAGACAAATAAAAAGTCATTATAAAAGGTCATTTTCTGGCTCGTGAAGTCGGTTAAGTCCTTCCCCCCCAAAGCCCGCTGAACGCCTCCAACGCCGCCCAATGCGATTTTCCCCAGCCATGAACCCCTTTGCTAATTACTTAGGGTCTTTCTTCATTTTCCGAATCCTCCTCGCAATATCCGCCGCGGTCTGCTGCATGGGGTTCAGCTTGCGGTCGCGCGCCATGGCCGCCGTGTCGTCGCCGTAGCGGTCCACGAGCGTCTGCAACCACTCGGCCTCGCGCGAGCTCGCCGTCCGCGGCTTCTTCTCCACGGGCCGGTTCGCCTCGTTCTCGAGCTGCCTGACGATCTCGTTCTGCTCGTCCTCCTCGCCCTCGAGCCCGCCCCATTCCTCGGCGTTCTCTCCATCCCCCGACTCCTCCTCAGCCTCCGAGTCCGTGTCCAGCTCGGCGAGCGGGTCGTTGAGCGGGTTGGGCCGCTTGCGCTCGCCGCCAATCACGCGGATGATCTTGCCGCTCTCGTCGCGCTCGACCCGCGCCTCTGTTGCCACGGGACCCTTTGCCCCGTGGATCGCGAATGGGTCCTTGCTTGTCGTCGTTGATGTGGGCTTTGAGGTCGCGGATCGTAGTTTCGGCTCCACGCCGCCTGTGGGCGCGCGTAACCGCGATACTAGACCTAAGCGGCGGTAGTTCTGCATCATCGTCTCCTTTTTGTTCCTAAGGTTTGAGGATCAACGTCAGTCGGTTGCCCTTCTAAGAGGATTCGTTGAAGCGTGTGAGACATATATATAATAAACATACCAGTTCCGGGCTATGATGTTGTTTCCCAGCGGATTTGTCAACTTCGACCGCGTAGACGAGGGTTGCCGGGTGGCGGGGCGGGACGAGCGCCTCTTACGCTTTTGGAGATCGCGGCCCATTGCGGAGGCTTGCTTGCTTGCTTACGACTGCAGCTTTAGATGAATTGTTTGCCTAGGTGTACCAGTTGATACGATTTGTCTCGGCTGTCGGTTTGGTAGGTTTTAGTAGCTATACACTTATTTCTTCTGTTGCGATGCCGTCGTGCTAGCTTCACTGCGCTCTATCCAAAATTTTGGTAGATAAGATAAGATACGATAAGATAAGATTCTGCTTACATACTGCAGTGGTAGACCAAGACTCACATATCTTCCCTACATGTAGGTATGTATCTTTCATAACAGTGCTTCAGCCTGTGTCAACGATTGAGCTCAATTACCCCAACACTGAATCGCCTACAATATCGCCACGACAGGTAATCGGGGTCTCATAATCTTCAGAACCACGCCCATGTTTTTATCTCTGCAAATTTATGAATGAATGGTATGTTTGCGAAGCCAATAATATGTGTGATACTCCTTGGCAGTTTATCTGATTTATATCTAGCTATCTTACGCTACCATCTATTGTCGACTCGATTACCACTAGCCTAGAAGCAAACTCCAAGAGATCTGAAGTACATATAAGGTATCTGAAACCTCGGAGGCATCACCTCGCTGACTGAGTTCTGCGGTCTCAGCTATGATATAGAGACTCGGCAAACGGAGCATCCGCATCATGTGAGTGTACTACCGGACGCTTCTCCGCCATTCGCCTTCGATAAATGGCCAGAGGTAATTCCTATCTTCATTGATAGACTTCACTCCACCAACTCATCTAGTATTGGATTTAAAGGGAACACAGTCTATTAGTTGTAGTGTTTAATAGACACGACATGACATGACAAGACGATAGGATGTTGAGGCGCATGCGCAAAGGCGCCTCGACGCTCTTCAAGAGCCTCCATGAAGCTTCACTGCCTTGCTTGGGACTGTTTTGCGTCGCCTCACACAATCAACGCATCGCTATCTTAGTCTTGCCTGTGACGAGAGCAGCTAGTTACGCCGGAGTCCTGTTTAGGAAGCACTTCAAGAACCTACTGCAAGAGAAAAATTGGTGGGCAACAATATCTTCACGAACATCTACACATCCGGAATTATAGTACTTTATTTCGCCGAGACAAAACTTGACTGATCTCATGTCTTCATCCATACATTTTGCATTCGGCCAGTGGTTGTCGACTACGTAATCGGGTCCTCGCTACGTTACTTCTCTTATAGTTACCTCAATAATTATACCGACGCTAAGTGTCCGCGTCCGCTAACGTTGCGTAAGCCACCATTATTCTCACGTTAGTTTTAAGAAAGGTAACATCAGTGTTAGGCCTCCTTGTCATTGTTTGACAACTATCTACCTCCTTGTAATTTTCTTTTGTGATTCACCATCGACGATCTATCGCGGGGGCAACATGCCATCACGAGACCTTAGTGATGTGTGATAGCTTATACTACGACTGACGAGTATGCACTGGGATCCTAAATCGATTTTGGGCAGAACCAAGTGCTGGAGATAGGTACACAATCGAGCAAACAAGCCAGCTGGTATTTGGTCTAGGCTTCGAAGATCGACTGATCGACATGCCTGTTATCGATGCGTCCAATCGGACATGAGACAAATAACAACAGTATGACTCGCTTGCCGCCCAATCTGAGATATGGCCATCTACTTCAATCTCCATGGTGAGCAAGATCTCGAATATCGATGCTAAGCGCCGGGCGGGATTGACAATCCGTAGTCACACAACAGAAAGCGTCTGCGTATTTATATCACACTGTAAGTTGATCCGTATCTATCATTGGATCCATGCTGCATTAGATATCGCTAGCATCTAGAATATGCTATATTCGTATATTTGATATACTGCATTGCAAGTATTCGGCAAGAATAGGAAATATTTCGTGCCTACGCGTATAATTGCCTCTATTATAGGCGATTCTCCAAAGTTTGCCGAGACATACCTAACTAATAGAGTACTAATCAATCTCATGAGTTAGAGTCCAGCCCATTCCGCCGGGACCAACATCACTGTACTTCAATAGTTTAAGCTTAAGCTTAGTTTTGCCTCGCCTAAATTCTAGATAGCTCTAAGCTGTTTGGGGGCAAATTACGTACCTGGATCTTTACACATCTGCACACATTTACAATGCAAGGCAGGCCAGCCGATAATGATCACTAGCTCGGGGTTTCGGTCAAGCTGGTCAACCGGGAGGGAGTTTGGTCCGATCCAGGCAGTTGAAGGCTATCCTCGGGATAGAGGTGGCAGTGTAGAGTGAAAAGGCATTTCTCTCCCGACAAAGCTTGTCCATCGACTCAACCCCCTAAACATCTGAATCGTCTAGAATGATTTCAGACGGACACGAATGATGGGGTTTCCTGCACGTTGCCTACTGAGGTCATCAGGATGCTTGTTTAAAGATAGTCGACCAATAGCATCTGCCCCTCGCTTGAGATGATGTTGCCTCGATGGTTGGGCTCGTGAAGAGGGATTCTGCAATGGTGCTTGACCCCCATCCTACCCCATGTTCAGTGGTGCAGCCTTCGTCAAAATGGCCTTGGGCGTGGCATTGCTTAATCCAAAGTCAATCAGGGTGTCGTAACAGGTCGTACAAGCGTCCATCGAGGGCGGGGTGTCGACAGTCCAATCGGCAGCGGTGTGTCTCGCGCAACCACAGCGTTACACCGTGACAGGAGTGAAGACTCACACCCAGACCTGCATTAGGTCTCTTTTTGACAATGCTGCACAAGACTAACTACTGCAGGACATGGGTTTGCAGGCTTGCAGGGGTACGCAGCTGAGCCATGTAACAGCTGCCGAACATGGGGTGTGGAGTTGTTGACAAGATCCCGATTCTCCCATCTGCTCCGACCTTGCCTGGTTGCTGGCCCGCCAGCTCGCGGCCAAATCCACCCAAAGCGATCACTTTCGGTGTCAATCGCGATGGAGGGGCAATACGTGCATCGGAGATTGAGGGAGAGAGAAGTCATGCCTTACTGTAGCTGGAGGGGATTGATCTGATAAGGCCAGTCGAATTAAGGAATTAAGCGATCCTTGACGAGAACGTTACCGGGGTCGTCTTCCCGCAGCCAAACAGAGGTCGTGAACATCAGCAGTACCAGCGGAGAAATAAACGATTCCGTCACGAGCTAATTTTATCACAAAGGTCGCCGAGTTTGATGTCTGCATCTTGCTTAACTTCTGCAACAGTTCCAGTGCTGGCACCATTCGATTCGATTCCATCCCGTGTGCCTGTCTGTTGTGGTCTCTACCGTTGCAACTGGCATTTAGCATCCTGCCATTATACACATCTTCCTTCCTCTACTCGCTCTCTCGTACCCCATACAGGCGAATTCCGCCTTGCTCACAGCATTAAGCATGTCTTTGCGCGCTCCCTGGCAGCAACCTTGTCGGAGAAATCGGATCCTGGTTGGGATTCCTGGCAAACAACCCCCACCAATAATAGATTCGGACAAAGCGAGGATTACCAATTTCGGGTCCCTAGGTTCATCGGATAATTGAGAGCCGGGCTTTTCATTCGATCGACGCATGCTTGTTGAAAATACGACTTTAGCTATGGAGAATTACGGTACCCATCAAGTATGTACCTGAGGACGCTTCTTATTTGATTATATCGTGTTTTATATTGATGTAAGCGTGGCAAGAAGGGCGGGCATTGGATCTGTTAACGCATATGGCCACTCATTTCGAGGTCTGTGCAAGTGATGTAGTTGTGCGCACCCCAGCAAGCTTATGATCTCAGCGGCTCAGCCAGGGATTCAGTATTCTTCTCGCCAGCCCCGCCTCCAATCATCGCTCTTCTCTCTAGTCAGCTCACCGAAACCTCTAACCTAGGCTCCTGCACAACCGTGCGCACCAAGCGCCGAGGCGATTCGGACCTCGAAATTTAGAGGATCTGCCTTGTTTCGCACGCACATATATAACTCAAAACAACGGCCTTTGACCGGTGTGACGTCGGCACGGGAGGAAGTCATTCATGCTTTTTTACAGGCATCCGCCTTGAAATCCGGTTCTTTCCCGCCTCGAGGTCCTGTAGCCAGGGTCGGGGCACGGCGGGAGGGAAAGGCGGCGAAGGGGTCAAAGTAGGTGAGTCAACAAGAAAGAGGCTGCCTACGAAGAAAAACGCAGGTTGCTGCTTGACCACCACACACAAAGTTTGATCGCGTGCTGGCGCCAGCGTTCTTTTGATCCCATGGCCACGAATCACACACCCACATGTGGGAACACGGTGAGCGGTATCGTAACAAGGTGAGCAGGTTAACCTGATCACTTGCATCTCTCGGACCATAGCGGTCTGCCCGCGCTGGGATTGAGGGGCGCGAAGTGCGCTTAACAGATAGAACCCGACAAGGGCAAATGGGCTAATCTGTCCGTGTGAGCTGGCAAAAGCGAGGCTGCTGACGTGAGCCGGCATTCGTCCCACACAAACGGCAGAGCAGCCAACAGAAACCAAGTTTTGGGACAAGCGGTTTCATTTCGTATTGTTTCTGCGAGAAATTCATACGTGCGGAATTTTGGGGGAGGGGTGTGGGCGTTGCTGGGATGGGATGCAATGGCGAAATCTCCGCCTCAACCCTCCACAGACCTACATTTTCCCCGTATAGATCTGCCCTTCCTCCCAAGAAGACCTACATATAAGGTACCATACCGTGCCGTGCCGTGCCGTGCCGCAGTGATGGAGTTGGTCAGCTAGAGCAGTAGGTAGTTTAGAGTGCGTTGTTGCCCAAGCCACGTCTTCTTGTTGGTTAGGGTCGAATCCTACTTCCGGTTCCGCGGTGAGCTGTTGTGCAGATTTGCGAACCGAAATACTTACTTGAGCACCGTACCGACACCAAAAACAAGACTTTAAAGCCATGTCAATCTATCTATTAAGTAAGCAAATAGCTAGCTATCGTTACATTGAAAGCTATAGTAGCACCATCGTGATAGAGTCACAGATCTCTGGAGTATAACACCACTGGCTGGTCTGGATCTCGCCTTGTAGAGATAAGTAGAGCAGAAGTAAAAGTACCAAGGCAGGGTGAAGGGATGTTCATGTAACCATATTAGCACACCGAGAGAAACGTCACACATGGCCTATTGAGATTCGAGCCTCGCAGCTCGGAAACGAAATACCAACAGATCCGTGCCTGGTTTAAATGAAAAGGGCAGACAGGCACAGGGTTGCCTAGTAGCACAGCAGAAACGAAGAGAACGAGTGTGGCATGGGAATCCTTTACAACTCGTATATGATCTGACATTCCATGGGGGCGAAAGTTGCCTAATGTTTATAAGCCTGATAATACAATTTTTATGAAAATGAATCAAAAAGATAAGAAAGACGCACGTTTCCCCGGACTACGTAATAGTCTGACTATCACGTGGGGTAGAGCGGAAGCATATTGGATATGCGCTTTGGTGTTAGGAACTTTTGTTAAAGCGAAACACATAGCTATGTAGAAGGGGGGGTATCTGTAAAGAATACTAACAGTAGAAGCCTGAAGTCCCATCTATCCTGTATGGTAGCATTTATCTCTAGAATCCTGAAAACTCATGAAATGCAATCGCGTAAACGTTTTTGAACATCGGGACGTGCTGTTGTTAGGGAAGAGATACTGGTAGATTAGATAGATAGGGACTCAAAAGTCGAGTGGTTCGCTTATATTATATGTCTTGGGTGGCATGACGTCTTTGGCTAGAGGATTGCTGATCTTGGAGGAGGGTTGCAAATAACACAAAGCAAGATTCTAAAGTTCCGAATTACGAATCAGGTCAATCGGAAAACAAAGCTGAAATACTGACTGTGACGGTCACAATTTTTATGGCACATATATGTAAGTGAAATCACTACGATATCTCAAGATCATTGATCTGCTTCATATGCCATCTTTATATGAACAAAGCTGTAAATGCTCCAGGTCTCATTGCCATCCCAGTAACCACCGCCTACCCCAGTACCAACCAACAACCCTCCAAAGTCCCCGTAGCATACATACATACAAAATCCGTATCTTGTGATCCGTTATTTTCAAGGCCGCATTGGGTCCGCCCGTCTCAAGAACCATCATCCATATAATCCATGCAATTGGTATTGTACAAAGTCGTAACAAGAAAAGCTGTGAATACGAACGATCGAAGCGAATTGAAAGAAAAGAAGAAGAAAAACAAGGGTGGGGGGTGTAATAATCTCGTGGAAATAAACTCCATGCCATGATTGCCCGTTAACCAAATATGACTTAACTCATTCATTCCTTTTTGCATATATACTATGCCAACATAAAAAAAAATAAAGAAACACAAAAGGGCATAATACTAAAACATGATCCATTCAACCTCGATGCCAGGGCCACCGATACACTTGGTCCAGTTGAAGGGACCTGTCCTGGCACCGGGCTTGCTGCCGGGTGACGCAACGCCGTTGTGCTGCCAAAGACGCTCCAATACGTCCATAGCTGCCATATTGTTCATGTAACCACTGCGAGACATGATGTCACGGCACTTGTTGCGTATGATGTTCTGCTGCAGTTCATTGACGCACTCGCTGCCCGCAACGAAGAGGGGCCAGAGGAGAAATTTCTCGGCACCGCTACCAGCTTCGAGCGAGGTGGCATAGTAGATAACCTGACTGACCAGATTGCGGAAGTTGTTGTGGTTGGAAGTGATATTGGGAGACGCCAGACGCTCAATGTAGAGTAAAGCGGCGTAGCGGAAGGCCTCTGATAGAAAGTTGACGTCGCGAATTTGGTTTTGGGACGCCGAGTTAGGAAGAGAGCCGGCCAAGTGCTGGGCGTCAAACTCCCAGGTCTGGAGAGCTGTATGAGCTTCTTTCCATTCTCGCCAGAAATTAGAACGGTGGTCGTCAAAGTTTGGTGAGCCAAGACCAGAAGAAATGATCTCCTCGTCGTCAAACTTCGTTGCAAATCCGTTCCCATCATAGCGGTGCGTCGTGCCAAAGAAGCTCCCGGGCTCCTGCTTGAGGCTGTGTGCTAGGGGTGAACCCAATGGAGAAAAGTAGGTTGGGGTTTCACCTCGATCGCTGGGTGTTGTTACAGCATTCTGAACTGGTCGGTTCTGGGAGAGTAGGTTCAAACGTCCCAGTTTGTGGATGGTCTGGAACAGCTCACGATCGCAGCCGACCAGATTCTCGGCGCCGGGGGGTAGAAGGGTGGTCTCCGCAGACACTCCAAGGAAAGAAGTGGTTAGTTGGGCTTCTCGATCGTTGATGCTCGCAGAAATAGAGTCAAAATAGGTAAAGATCGCTTCCATCCATGCGGACTGGCGGGAACCCTGAAAATTGACTGAATTTCGCATGCTGAGAATTTTCTTGACGCCCGCAAATTGAGTATGAAATTTTGCCACCCCAGATTCAACCATTCGGTAATGGCACAGGAGCAGAATAGTTGCCAGGACGGAGTCATGGCATGCTTTTGACGGGTCATTGAGCTGCAGGTTTAAGAGGTGGACAGCGAGGTTACGGTGATCGTGTTCTTCTGACAGGGAACGATCGTCTGGGTGCGCATCGGCGAGATGCTCAGTGCCACCATTTTCTGTCGCCGCCAACGGGGAGTTCCTGGTGTGTTGACCAAGACTTAGCCTTCTCTTCATCCTGAGATTACAGGCAGACAGGGCACAAATAGCATGCTGAAGGCTTCGGCTGCTCGACGCTAGCCGCAGGATGTGCTCCCGATAGGGATTGTTGGGCCCATCAATGAGAACTAGTGATGGGCACATGATGTTCTCGTAGTAATCCATGAAGAAGGGTAGCTTATTAATGAGATCATGGCTAACCTGTAGCGGGTGGCTCTCGTAGGAGTGGTGTGGAAGGCCCGAAGCGGGTTCTACTCCGCGATGGGAGTTCGCATCATCGTCTCGAGAGTTCGAGGGAGCCCAGAAATGGCCCCCTGTCGAGTGCGGGCTGGTGCTGTAAGAGTCCATCTCCGGAACGCCTAAGCTACCGTCAGTCACCGCGACTCGGATCATCACAGGGTTTTTAAAAGTAGCTCTTACTCAACGTGTCGCTGTCCGAGATCAGCCTTGGGCCCATGTGAGGCTCGAACGAGTCGTGGTGCGAGCTGAGGCTGGAGCTGTGCTCGGACGGCGCGTACACGAGGCTCGGGCAGGACGTTGGCGCCCGTTGGTCGATCATGATGGCAGCTGCGGGACTCTGTGGCACGGGAGAGCTCTGGCTGGTGTAGTTCTCGTAGATGAGTGTTGGGCTCTGCATGAAGGGCACCTCTTCCCGGGGAAACGAGTGTGTCATTGGTGATAAGGTGTAGTCCACGTCACTGAGGGAGTCGACTGAGGAGGACAGCGGCTCGTTCATTATGGGATAATGGTTTAGTGCGGTATTCAGCTTGTGGAATCTTGGGTGCTCGTGTGCACTCATGTGCCCGGCGTACGCAGGAAGGCTACCCCATGCCGTGTGCGATACGGTCACAGGCGGCTCGGCTTGCGAAAACCTCGGGTAGTCTGGGTATGTTCCGTAGGGAGTGGTAGGGACAGAAGCGCCATGATGTACACCGATCTCCGTCCCATCTCGTTGATGATGGTGATGCCTCCGCGCTGCCTCTTCCGTCTCACTCCACTGGCTCGGGGTCACGGCAGAGCTTGCTCTTGCCCGCGTCGCCGCCTTTTTCGTCACAGGCGCAACGGGGGGTGCCTTGGCAATAGGCAGAGAGAGACCCCGGAGCTTGCCCCGACTCGCCACTCCAACTCCCCATGTCAATTGTGTCTTATAACCAGAACATTCGTTTCCTATTTCCAAGCACTGCGAGCAGTATGGCCGCCGGCGATCGCATTTTGTGTTCCTCTTGACGCACGTGAAGCAGTCATCTGCAGCTCCTCCGGCGGGTGCTCTTCTCCTGCGCTTACGGGCCGCCTGTACGTCCTTGGCCGCGTTCGACTGTGGAGGGCCGGAGACGGTCATGTCTACGCAATGTGAAAGTACTATGATAGTATATTCGAAGTAAATGTAACCTGCTCTCGATCAAGCACGCATATGGGTAAATTCGATGACCGGAAAGGAGACGGGCTGCTGTCTCTGGGCTCAAGCAAGGGCTGAGGAGTCTGGGCAGTCAACGACAAGCAAATTGACTGGTGTGGGTAAATAGCTTTTAATATGGAAAAAGCTGGATGACGAGACTCGAGAGCGAGAGGTCATATAGACACTGCATAAGAAGGGGAGCTCAAAGGCGGGATGTGAGTGCCAGGCTTTCAGATATAAGTCGAGATGTGTGCCTCTCTAGCTGCTCTTTCGCTCAACCCCCATGCCCCGTGCCCCATGCCCCATGAACATGAACCTGGACAGGGAATGGGACATGGCTCTGGACATCCATGCCGTTCAACGGTACCTGTCTTCTCACGACACCACTAGAAAACAAGCAACGCCTCCGTCAACGACTTGCACGCCCCACCGTGTCTAGCGCGCGCAGGTAACGGCAGAGGACGAGAGAGCAGAGGTACACATGCAAGACCCTCGCGCTCTCATAGCTCAAGACTTCAGAGGTATGTAGTCAGTCAAGAATCGAACCCCCCAGGGCCAGGATTGCTAGGACCAGCATTGGGCCCCGCTAGTGCAGGAGGCGACAGCAAGGGTACCTGGTCTCTTGTACTTGGTGGACCTGGTGGTCTAGTGGCTCTCACGGAAACAGACGAGATGGTCAGTGAGATGGGATAACCGTGGTGAGCCTATGGCGGGCCTCTGACTCTTCCTGCTCTGGGCTCGCGCTCGATCAAGATGGGGGGTTTGTTCGGGGGGGCGCACCGCTAATGAAAGGAGGGGAGCGAATGAGCGAGTGGGAATCGCGAGTGGATTAGCCACACTCTCTGCGATCAGCGGGAGTACTTTGGTGGAATAGAACGGCGACTAGGGTGCCCTGCAGGACTACTGCGATGCAAAGACGGGGGTTACTGCAGAGACTTGATCGTATGTACCTACATGGTGCTTGAGCATCCCATGTTCTGCCCAGGTATCTATGGTATCCATCCACTTGTTCGCCCTCGAAGTCTCCGAGTTACCTACGAGCAATGCGAGACGGGGGGTGGAATGCTAGTATACTTGCCGAGTCTCTCACTCGCACGTACCTACAGTACTCACATACCGCAGATAGATAGATCTGGCAACCAAGCAACCAGGCAACCAGGGGCAGCGGAGACTGTTCACCCGACGTGATCCATGGAATAGAAATTACATATTACATGGTTTAGCTGTTAGCGACGGCTGGTCGTTCAGTTCGCTGTTTTGCCAACAACTTCCCGTCACTGGCTCTTGGCGCCTGCTGCCTACCCAATGTGAGCGTCGAGCCTTGGGGATAAACCGGAGAACGGCCTTTGGTGGTGGTGGAGGACTGGTCAGGTTCTGGTCAGGGGACATGATGAATAGGTAGTGGTAGTACACTACGCTAGTGGTGGGAGGAGCTAACGCTACCATGATGGTGAGGAGCGAGGAAGATGAAAGGGTATGTTGTGGCTGATGAAGCTATGCCCTATCGGTACGATACCCGCGGTAAGTGAGCAAGTACAAGTGTATGTGAATGTGTAAGTATGTCTGGTGTAAGCTTGCTGTGCCGTCCGGTACTGGATGCCACTTCTAAGTGATCCTTCTTTTTGCTGTTGCTGTTTTTTGTTTCTGTTCTTATTATCTCGTAAGTTGAATATGGCTGTGCGTGTTGGAGATCGATAACCACAGGACTAGGTAGATCGAGACAACGTTTAAAGATCGCAAAGCTAGATGGGTACTTCGAGTGTACTAGCTGACCAGGTCAACTGCGAATTCATGATTGCTCGGCATATTTGGAATATTGTGGGCTTTTGGCCTTATTTTAGTGATATGTATGTACAGCAATACAGGCTGTATACATGCTATGCTGGCGCTTTGCTGCTGTTATGGCCCGTGTTACCCCTGACTCGTTACCCAGTCAAGAATACCCAACCTAGGGCCAAAGGGCCTGCCTAGGATATGATGATGATGATGACGATGATGATGGGGAGGGAGCAATCTCTAAAGCACGAGATGGAAATGTATTTTTCCTTCTCGTGATCGCTTGCCATGTTTTTTTTGTTGTTGTTATCAAATCGACTCGGCCCCTTCCCGGAGATTCCTTCATGCCTTGGTTTTGCTGTCTCTCAGGCCACATCGCATAGCCTCATGAAGCCTTCAATCACCCTTAGGATTTTACATTACGCCCGTTCGAACAGCAAGTGAAACGTCACGAGCGTTTTCTTCTGCCTTGTACCCTCCCTCTGCTCTCTGGAGAGCGGGGCCGCCGTTGAACTACCGACGGTAAATTTACATGTTATGTTGGAATTCCAAACAGTAGGAAGAGGGTCGGTCGTGGCGGTGTCGCCGTCCCGCTGTCTGTTGAGCTATCATTAGAAACGGCCTTGTGCGAGAGGATTCATAACCAGCGCAGTGACCACGGCAAAGATTGGACGGCCCCTGGCAGCCTGGATTAAACATCCGAGATCGTCGTGGTCTCGACAGACGAGGGTGGAACTGTGGAAAGGGTCCATTCCCTCGCCCCTGAAAGACTATTAATTATCATTCGCATGACAATTGATTTAACACCTGTTTTGACCAGTACAAGTGGCCGGGACTTGACGGAACACGACGATGACAAGACGGGACAAGAACAGGTGTCCGTCCAATAAGATACGCCTACCCACTACCACTACACTACTTACACCAGGCCACATCTCGGTGTTCACAGTCTAACTAGTGTGCTATGATAAGCAAAGTAGATAGATACATCATGATGTAGATTTACGGGGGTTGAGCGTCCTGCAACGTTTGATTCCGAGCTGTCACAACCATTTGACTTGCAGCGAAGATCCTAAAGCCTCATCGGTTAAGCGGCACAGCGCTATCAGCGTAGTACCGATGTATCGAGGTAGTGTGCGTTGGTGATCATCGGGGTCTCCCTCTCTCTAACCTCAACTTCTTGGGCAAAAGTCCAAAAGTCCAAAAGTCCCTCTCTCGCTGGCGGTAACAACAACAACAACAACAACAACAACAACAACCAGCAACCAGTGCATCGAGTACCTACACCCAACAGCTCAAGACCCCACTGATATTTCCTGGTTAAGGTAAGCTCACAGAGAACAGGCTTCTGAATGAGCTACACACATTAGTATAGTTTTTTAGTGTCAACCAGCGCAATTGTCTTGGCACATCCACTCAAAAGAGATAACCTACTGGTTAGCTGCGAAACCGGTTGAATGTTTTTGCTTACTGTTTGCAACCCGTCTCGAATTCGGGTATAGAATGTTGCACGCCAATATATATCCCAATAATGAGGGAGTTATTATGTAGGTGGCTACGTTGTACTGCTGCTAGTTAGGTGTTTAAAAAAAACAATAATGAGCTAGACTAGGTATATAGCAATGCCAGCCTAAAAGTGTGTGCCATGAATTAGACTATAACTAGGAGTTGCTCAAGTGTGGGTTACACTGTCATTCAGCACCGCCACCTTGTTACCCCACGACACTGATATGCAGCTATCCAAGAATCCGGACAGCCTGGATGACTGCTGCCATGCTGTGTACGCATGCATCTGCATTCCCAACCTACTAAGCTGAAGAACGGTCATTTGACGTCTTCACATGGAAGAGAAAGCCTGTTCTCTTGAATCTTCATATATTAAAAAGTGTGCGTATTAGTAGAGCTGCGACCACACCGACGCCGACTTCGTGGTCTATAATACTTCATTTCTATACGTTCTCGCTCCTAACGGCGAGTTGCCACCAATGGCGATATGGCTGCGGCATATTGACTGACATGACAACCTCAGGGTAGCTTTTGCGGTATACATATAGAAAACCTCTATTGCAGTATGCGTTCTTTACCCCATTGCCAAGCCCATGGTGTAAGCAAGCCTACTTATTCAATCTGTAGGAGATTCTTTTCGATATTGGATTAATAAGCCTGGACAGCAGCATACAGCAGAGTGAGGTGCTTCGAGCGCACGTGCGTAGCCATCTGTAAGCAGGAGCACCATGCTGCTAGCTGTCAGGAGGTCGCCAGGAGGTGTGCAATTAATATAGACTATCCACCTGAGAAGAATACAGATGGCGTAGTGTCTTTGATAACAGGTTCCAATGTGTCCAATAGCCTAGCCTCTACGAGCTGACGAGATATTGACGTGAGGTTCACTTTATAACAATCACGCGTTGTCAATGGATCGCAGACATCACGAGAGGATTATCCAGCGCTGATCATAGAGCATATGGATGTGTAGTGTAAGCCTTATTGACATCCACAAATGACATGCAAGCTTTTGGACAGACGGCTAGGCTAGAAGCCGTATATACGTCGCAAGTTCGCTGCTGTGATTTGCCACTGCGATATTGAGGTCACTCATTCAGTCACACGGGAAGAGGAGAGGACTTCATCAGTAACGCTAAGCTACATATTTCCCTGGTCCGACAGCCTCGGCAGATTCTCCCGTTGGCCTTGACGAAACCCTGGTCTATCCAGTTCCACACACATACAATTACACATTCCTATCTAAATACAGCACTATTGTCGGCGATGTTTGTTGAGTAGATACGTAGTAATAGTCCCCATCTTGCTATTGTCTCCTATCAGGTATGATAAATAATAAGTGGACAAACGAGCGCCAACCCGACCTCGAGTCGCGGCCTGCTCCTTGAGCTTCCATTAAGCTTCCATCGTTATCTTGGACCCCCATCGTCACATTCCATGCAGCTCCCGCATTTGGACAACACCGCTGCCAGAGGACTAAGGACAAGCCACCTACATCAATAAGTTTCCTTCTACAATAATTTGTATATGGGATGGCATGGTTCATGTAGCTACGACGAAGGTTGTCGGGCATTTGACCATGAAGGGCAAAGCAGAGCTCATCCCAGTCTTCTGCATCCTGCAGCTAGATTAGCTTCCTAGGCAAGGGATCTCTTGCAAAAAAGACTTGTCCGGCTCATCAAGCACACAAAAATCCCTAGGCCGTCGTTACATAGGCGCAAGTAGGTACGGATACGAAGTGCGAGCTTAATGGGGAATGGTCAACCTGGGGACGGCGTTTACTCCTAGTATCTTATAACACACATCTGAACGATTGCTTTTACACTACCCACATAGATAGAAGAAATCGGGTGCCGACTTCCACAAACATCGGACTAAGCCGCCGTGATCGTTCTACTCAGCCTGGATTCTACATTGGCAGTTCATTCTCCGCTTTGAACTTCACTGGTTTTGGTCTTCTCACCGCGGAGCCACGCACCGAACTTGCCAACGCCTGCGTAGCTATGCAGCATACACCAATGCACTACGAAGCAGGGGCTTGGACTTGCTACTCTCACATAAGTAGACAGATGGCTAGGCGACGTTAGATGATACCAGCGAGCGCATTTCATGGAACCCTAAATTGAATTATCTCTCACCTGGTCGACCGGTTGTGTCTATAGATAGCTCGCTGCTAAGACACAGTTGGGCAGAGATGCGAGTGGTTCGAAACAACGACGACGCTGCTCAACAGTTTTGTGATTGTGATATATGAGATCGGTATATAGAATCGGTATATACTCCACCGACGAATCCAACGCTACTCTGCGCTACCTAGGTAGGTACGACGATGATGCGACAGTGGGCAGCTTAGGCTTGCAAACTACGGTACTAACCTACCAGCCTACCTACTTACCTACAAGTGCGTAAATGCCACGGTACCAGTGGCAGAAGAGCTAACGTGCGTAGCGAGAGATCAATCACGCCAGCGCTCCGCCAAATAACCAACCCGCAACCCGACCCACGTCACGTCCTGCACTTGCGCTGCAGAAATAACTAAACGAGGTGCAAGTCAAGAACTCAACATGCCGCGACAGTTCTTGGCTTGCATTCTGCGCGGTGATGAGCAGGCCCCAATTATGCAAATCAATTGAGCGCTCACTCACTCACTCACTCATTCACTCCCGCACTTGCAACGGGCGGCGATGCAGAGCTAAGCGATGGATGAATCGACGACCGACAAGGCAAGACATTGCAGCGTGACACCGCTTTGCTGCGGCATGTTTTCTTCTCAACCTTCTCGAAGCCTTCCGCATCTGGTCACCTGGCCGTGCAAATGACCATCTTTCTTCTTTGCGACTTTATTCCGCCCCCATATTATAGGTCGGCGACCTACCGCGCTAAGTCAGGTATCGTTCGAATTCCAGATCCTTGAGATCGGTGACTGCCGAGTTGTCAACGCTAGTTAGTTATGGGGGCTAGAAGATAACAACAAGATTGAGTGGGCGGATGGATAGCGTGTAAATACTGACAATACTTACACCTAAGCATACGAGAACTGTTGAGCAACACCACCTCCAACGTGTACAGTAGAGTGATGTCGATGTTACTATACACCTAGTTAAGCATATTTGTTCTAGTATACATATACTTAAACCTCAGCCCGTCGACCACTCCTAATATATAATTGGAGTCGCTAATGTCGTTCACTCTGCCATTATCATTACAGATGGACAGACATAATTGACTCACGCACATGTAAGCGCAACGCAAGGGTACCCAAAGCTCTCTATTGTTGTTATATCTACACATCAAGCTTTTATGACTAGCAACGTGCTGCATTGATTTCTCGTAAAAATGACAAACAAGAGAATTATGAACCCCAAGAACCCCCCGTATTAACTCATGACATGCAGCTATGCCAGCAGTACATCTGTAGTACTAATAGTAGTGTAGTACGAATGTTCGGGCAAAAAACACCCACCATGCCAAGCAATAATCTACAGTGCAATCCCCCAAGCTTGGCACGCATTTGCCAAGCGTCTGTCGGCTCAACTCTCTACCTACCAGCTGTCAGCGGGCCGTAAAGCGTCTGCCAAGCCTGGAAGCTGCTAAAGCTTGTGTAGTATTTATGCCCCATACTAGCCCTACGGAATTACTGCCAGGAATACTGTCGGCTGTCGCCGCCCGTATTTACTGCTGCGCGCAACACGCGCACTTATACATCAGGGTGCAATTCTGTAAAATAGCTTTTTTTTTTTTTTTCTTCTTTTTTTTTTAGCTTTAAGTTTTGTACAATATAGCATATTTGCCGCGAAGCTCTGCCTTCGTTTATGTGCTAAGTGCAACAAACACTTTAGATTTATGCAGTTGGCAGCCAAAGTGCCTGTCGGAAGTTCTTTCGCACTGTAGAGCACTGTGGACTATTTCTTGGCATGGTGGGTGTTTTTTGCCCGAACATTCGTATCAGGTTATGAAATTCACAGCAAAAGGCGCAAACTCGTAACTCCCCGCATACAAATTGGGGAGCAAGCCCGAAGCCACATATAAGATCCACCCAAGCCAGCAGCAGCACTGCTCGAGTGGCTTGGTCTGCTAGGTGAGGGGGTACTTTGGAGTACTTAGTCCAAAGTACCAGCTCTCTTGGCAGGCGACGCTAGAAGAACTGAAGAAGCCTGCATAGAATCGGGCTAAGGTAGGCGTTGTGAACGCTGTGCGGCTACACTCCTCAGGGCAGCGCTCAGGGCTTACGCCCGGCACGTCAGTACCGCTAACAAGCTCTGCTGGGCGACCGCCTCTCCCGCCCTCGTCGACCAATCTCATTCGCGGGAATCTTCTGTAGCGGGCACCCGCTTCGCTCTGGGCTAGAGCCGAGCTAAGCTGATAAGGTCGGCAGCTAAGTAGGCTAGACTAGCTAGCCGTCAGGGGTCTAGTGCGTCTAACTGTAAATGTCTCTACGTCCTTTCGTTCCTCGGCTCGACCAACCACCGAATCGACGCTCGAAGCTCGTGCAAGTCACGATTGTCTTTTGTTGTTGTTGTTGTTGTCGATGGTCTTGTACGTAGCCTTCTCCGGCTAAGTCCTGATGTGCTGGCGCACGCTACTCATTATACTGATGAGCTAAGGATCTAGTTAGGAGACTTGTAAATGAATTAGCATGTCTTACGCTACTACAGTCGAGGTCTCATGGAAAATGTTGTAATACGCACAATCCTATCTTTTTTTTTAATCCTTTCCATATTCCCAGGGTGGGCTGCCACCACAAGAAGCTTATTATCCCAACACGTACAGCGCGTGGGCGGTGGTCGCCGAAACGCCGCCGCACAACTGATAAAGAAGATCAATTTTTACCTCATTATTTTGTCACACTATTCAGATAACCCAAATTATACGGGGGTCCGCATATGCTCGCCCATCGAACAGATTCCGAAGGAGATAATTTACGAACCTTGCTCACGACACTACTGCGATAACACCAAAAGACGCACTAGATCTACTAGTAGGGGTTATGTCCTGGGATTAACATATTCTTTGCTCTGCACAAATCTTGGAGAGCAAAACGTCGGCCGAGGCCCGATGTTTGTTTGCGCCTTGTCTCTACTACACTAAGTTGTGTAGTAACTAATCATCTCCGCTATTACCATGGACCAAGATATCCAACTTGCTCTATATCCGGGAGAGCAATTTAGCCAAGGCACATTTTCCCGTTTCAGTAATTCGTGTCTTATTTTCAGGGGTTTCCTTGGTTCTCTCGCCCGTTGACCGTTGAAATGCTTCCACGGTCTGCTCACTCATGACGAGCAGCTTTGGAACATCGATTCATCCCTCCTCCTCCTCCTCCGCACAGATGCTCTCCTCGGTTTCTTGGCCCTCCCCCGCGAGGTAGCAAGCATAGTTGTTACGAAGAAACAGGCGGGGCGAACCACGGAAATTCTTTACTGTAGTGTCACCATGCAATGACAACGAACGCACGAGACTATGGATAATATGCTAACCGAGGAGAGAGTAACGAGCATAAGATGAATAAGACGAATAAGACCCCCCCGACTCTGTTCACAACTTTGCTGGTGAATCATTACAGGTAGAGAAGACGTGCCTTGATTGGCTGCTCTATTCCACTGAACGCATTCTAGCGTGACGTTACATTTCAGAAGCCTTGGCACCTTGTCCGTGTTGTCGGCAACCCTCCAATCAGCTGTTACCGCCGTACTAGCGGTCACAGGGCGGTATTCGAGCACACTTTGTTCAATCGCAGCGCAGAACCGGCTCCAGGTGAATGCGCCGAGTGACGGGCGATCCCTACTTCTTGTAGACACACCGAGCGGTCTGAGCCGCGGCTGGCGGACTACCTGCCCAGGCTGCTGTGCACACTACTAAGGTCAGGAATCGTACAATGTTAGGTACTGGTGGACACACGACAACTTACTTACTTACACTACCTACTTGTGGTACGGAAGCTCGCGCAGGATCAGCTGTCATCCCGCTCACGAAACCTACAGCACTTGCTGTAATGCAGATCATTCGACGACTGCATGCCAAGTTGTGGATATCCCACTTTCCAGCATGGACAAAAGAAGAAGCAATGCCTACATGGGAAACTTCATGCATGGCGATACAAAGTCGGACGAGGCAACAGGCGATAGGGACGCTGTTGTTGTGGCTGATGCGGCTCAACACCAACTTGCTGTGGCATCACTGTACAGCACACCTAACAGACAGCACACCTACATAACTAATGGTGGCTTTCTACAAGTCTCCAGTGACCACTACCGATTAACTACATGCAGTGGGTATGATATGCTAAGAATTCGGATGTACCACTAGATCCACGGGTCTGGGATGCACATGTATGTTGTCGGTTAAAAAAGACCATGCGAGATATGTGTTTCTCTTGTGGTTATTATTTCGTTGTCCAGTCTACAACTGCTCGCGAGTCAAGCAAGAAGTCTCCTGACTGACTATTGCATGCAGCTATTCTCGCGCACACCAATTGCATACAACCTGTCATGTTCTCCCATCAAGTTTTCTACGCAATAGTAAAGGTTTCGTCTCATCCTATGACCGGCGAAGCATCTGCTTACGGCTGTGCGTCTGTCTATCTTGTCTTCAAGTGAAACTATCGTGGACGCCACCACTGTACGGTCTCGGCGGGTCCGTCATTACATTTCTCTCGTCTGCACCGTTCGGATGCCTCGGTCGGATTCAGTACGACTTTTGCACAACATTCCTATCATGGTACGGTACACAACCGCGTTAAGTGGCCAAAAATGTACCGCGTTAAGGAACACACGGGCCAGCCTTATTTGTGATCAGACCCCCCTTTCACGCAAGTGGGACCTCTGAGGATGCTTAGTTTGAGGGATTGGTTTGAAATACTGCCAAAAATTCATATCATGTCATCGGGAAGACCGTTCGATGTATTTGTCGTCTACGATCCACCCGCTGAGCTAAAGAGACACAGATTCTGTTAGTATCGGATTTCTGTTCCCTTTCTTGAGATCTGCGACACAAAGATGGCTGAGGGGGGCTATTTGTCTTAACCCGTTCCTGATCCTTCAACTGCTCGCTACCTGATGGACATGCGGCGCCTCTGTGGCTAGTGACTTGACTAGGATGCAGTAGAAGGTGAATTTTGGCATGATCGGCATACCGGCACGGTACAACAGCCAGAAATAGGTAAGACGTAAACTAACTAATTATGTGCGTGATAATAACTCATCGTCAGCAATGGATCTTAAACTGTCCAGGCCTCATTCTGCAAATCGTTAAATCCGGACCCGCATAATGCCGAATAACGCAGAGCGAACCCTCGCTAAAGAAGTAACTAACTACCTACCTACTGTAATATCGAGGTGCTGCTGCTGAGTAACAAGCCGAAAACGCAGCCGAAAACGCGCCGGAGGTTTTGCACACGGCGCGTTGTTGGAAGCGATTTGGGCGTAAACCATTTCCTCTCATTCCCGCATGCACATTTGAGTGATGGTGAGGACGCCATTACGTTTTCCATGACAATAATGCTTCCAGTTACCCCTCTTGATCCTTGCGCATCCTACAGCCACCAAGTATGGGCATATCACCTCCGTCTTTCCATGAAGGCCGTCTCTCGACGGTGGTAGGTGGATCTCACGTTAAACAAGAACACATGCCTTAACCCTGACCAACGAACCAGGAATGGGAACTAGCCTCGGAAGTACCGAGGCACAGAGGAGCGTCAAAAAGGGTTCATCCATGCACGCAATTTCAGGCGCCTCAGCCTCATCCCGCCCAGGGGCAGATCGAGTATCATTGAGCGGGGGGTCCCAAGATCCCCCACGTCGATCCTCGCTATATTTCTCTGTTATCAGCCACAGAGGAAGTAGTTATTGCAGCATTATGCTGTGACCATTATCCGATGTAGGACCCTGAACAGCGCGAAGCGGATTCCCAAGATCCTAGCCCCGAGCCGCTCCAGGGATTTCCACCTCCTTGTCATTTTACCCATTACTACTTTGCAAGTCGCTTGGGGTGCGATCGTCTTTCTTTGCCAATTAGGCCCTACCTAATTGCTCATTAGTAAAGATCTGGGGAAACGGACGGCCTAACCTCAATTTTGGCTAGTTTGGTTGCAATCCGCACCCATGCTCGAATGCCGAGAGACATACATGTCAAGGAGGATTTTCATGGATGCAGTATCAATGACTTATGAGCGCATAGACCAGGTAGCACATACATAGACCGAGCAAAACTAGGCGACGATGAGGCAAGACGAGGCAAAGACACATCACGTCACATCCATCTCGTATCTTGAAAGAGGCCTGTCCAATCTACTCTCATTCTATCGTCCAGCCTCGCAGGAAAGGTACCATGAAGCGATGAACAGTACCAAAAGGGCTCGTTACATCTTGCTTGTTACTCTCTTGTTCCTCCTGCCTTGCCTGCATTACCGAAACCGGCCGCCTCCGCCCACACCAAATCAAGATCCTCCTGGTGTGTGCTGCAAGCGCTATGCCGCTAGCTTCACCCTTTCGGCCCGTCCTCAAAACCCGGGGTAGGACAAGGGCGCGAATAGTCCCGGGTGCGGCGCATCGGCGGCGAACAATAATGTACCGGTCACCCATACGCTTTATCAGGGGTAATTTCTGTACGTGGGTTCTGTTTTGGGGGCTAGACAGCAGAAAGTGGGTTTATCACCGGCGTGCAGGCGGAGCAATGGCAAGGTACCTGTTTCAAGTACCGCCGACATGCAGGCTCGATTATCATCGTCATCACGGGCGAGATGATGGATCATGAAACTTGACCTCGCCTTTCCTTTCCGCCCTCGCTCTCTCTGCCTCCCCTACCAAGGCTTCTTAATCTGGCAGTGGCTGGGGGGGTCAGATCTGAGCCCATGTGACTTAAAATAGCCTGGTAGTATCGGCGTCACATGCCAGATACCGATGAATGTTGTGGTTCATCCGAACTCTTTGGAAGAGGCAATGATTCCATGTCTGTATGGGCCGTCGCAGTCCCCGCTAGGCTGACTTATCACCTTTTTGTTGCCGCGTAGAGTTAACGAGAATGATCGACAGAAGGGGTCTTTTGTGAATCACCCAAAATATCTCCGACTTCAATATTCGCATCGAGGCCTCATATTCTAGTTACCTGAGAGGTGAAGACGTGACGTTTCGGAGATGCAACGAGTCTATCTTAGGGTCTTAGAAACCCTAAAAGGCCACGATACCACAGATACTGAATTAACGGGCCTCGCAGGTAATAATTACACAGAGGACTGTACTATGTCATGCACTCCACAGAGACTACTGTACTCCAGGTTCTGTCTGGATCGTGGCGGTCTAGGTTATATTCAAACTACCAGTTGATATTACGTACAGGTTTTGCAAGTAGATTTCCCGTAGTACCTATACTGCCTCCTACCAGTACACCTACTTTTCCCCTTGTCGCCCACTTCGTCGCTTTTCGCGCGCGTAATTAGCGTCAAAGCAAGAGTATGGGGAATCACGCCTTAGTGTACACTACCCGATTGCTTGCCTCGATAATACAGTAAGTTAAGTAAGCAGATCAGATAACTAAGTAAATGCAATCTTATTTTGACCTTTCCCAACGTGACGGGGGTGCGAATCGAATAGGTGGCGTTCTTGAAATCGAGCAATGCCGGCATAAGGCAGTGACAACGGGGACTAAAATCTCTAGGCGCGGGAAGAAGAAGAAAAAAAAGATAAAGAAAATCTCGAAAGATCTAGATATGCTAAGCTTCATCAAGGGGAAAGGCGTGAGGGGCAGACTTCTGTTGGCTTCGGACCCCCGGGCGCGCCGGTCTTGAAACTTGTGTCTAATAAGGTCTAAGCAAGGTAGCGGGGGAGGAGGCTACTTGCTTAGGGACACCACCTCGTCGTGTAGATATCGCGAAATCCCAGAACGGTATTCCGCCTTGCACGCCACTGGCCGGCCGAGGTGGGTTTCCTTTTCGGACTACAGATACACAAAAAAACTTAACAAACCTTGGAAGGAGAAGCTAAACTGTTTGGTACCCACTGCGAATGCCGGATCGTGTACATGGTGAACGACACGGGCTACTTACAGACAGACGGACGAGGTGCATGCGTGGGGAGGGTCTCTTCTGTCTCTGCTGCCTGGTACTTACTGTATAGGCAGACCGCTCGCTACCATGTTTTCTCATCCCAAGTCTCTGCAGGTGCATGTAATGTATGTAGGTGCGTACCCACGTCTGTATGTGGCTAACCTTGGTATGTAGGTAGGTAGGGTATCTTGGGTATGTATGCAGGAAATAGTCAAGTTTTTTTTTCCCTGTCAAACTGGAAATAGATTTTCTTCGTTCCTCGGAAGTCAGCTGTCACTTGCTTTCTTCTACAGGGAACAGGACCAGGCATACGACATGCTGCATGACCGTTTGTCGCACTCCCCGATATTTCACCGGTCGATTCTCCGCCGAGGTAGCCCGTTATCATGCACCTGCGATGCGCGGAGCCCCGAAGGGCCGCCCGATGCTGTGGGATGTGATTCTGTGTTGTTCTCCGTTGCCACGCCGTGATTGTTGAATTCCTACAGCGCAACACGTACGATGGATGAGTGTTCTTCGGACGAAAGGCACTGCGCGCCCCTTCGATCAACCAGGTAATCAGTCAGCAAGTAGCTGGATATGAAACGCGCTGGAAATAAACACACCAAAAGCAGGCAATTTCGCTTGGCCAAGATCGTGGTCCTGTTCGCCGAAAAGAGGCGAGAATTGAAACAAAACGAAACGGGGACTTAACCAACAACGAGGTTGAACATGGTCTCGCGCATCGCCGGCGGAGATAATTGTCTAATTGCTGGCGTTTGTGAGCTAGGATCCCGCTGACCAATATAGCTACAATATCCTATTCATCTTGTATAAGACAAAAAAGCCCGCCGCAAATTCTCCGGAGGACTCATCCCGGCCCGCGCGGGCTTGCTCGCAGGCATCACGCCTGTTCCTGCTGGGTCCTATCCCGACACGCCATCATCGTATGACGGCCTGGTATCGGGGCGGACGAGAAAGTGGATGTGTACCCGGTCAGACAAGATGTTTCTAGGGTTAGAAACGCTGAACCACTTTTGTTTCGGGTCCGACCGAAGAAAACAAGAAAAATGTTATGAGCTGTTCTACTTTACAACCCACAGCGTCAGCAAGATTCTTAACATCTTGGCTTGTGGTGCTGGGAGGGAGCTGAAATAGACTAATGAAATACGTTTCCATGTCACTTGAGTGAGACCTGTATAAGCGGTCATGCGTGGCCATAAGTCAACACTAGTGAAAGTCGCTTGATTCATGTATAATAGTTATGTCCTGATTCGCGTAGCATGAGAGAGGGCCCAAGTGCCTGGTAAGAGTGAATATGTAATTCTATGTAATGATACGCAGACAACTTGGCCCGACCATGTTATGTTTCACGAGTTTTCTCATATTCCAGTTCTTGTTCATGCGTGCTTGCTATTGGTAGAGGTGAATAGGACAGCTATATCAGGGCTGAGCCAACAAGTGCACCATTTTCTGCGATAGCATTTCTATTGTATACCATTACCTGACCTATAAGTCACTACGCTTTGATTTCTTACGGGAATATACGATGACATCTTCAAGGCGAAGAATTGCAATATGTCACACATTTCTTCCTAGGAGCACATAATGTACTCGAGAAAAACCAAACGTAAACTTCGCTAGTCAGGCCTGGGACTGCCGTCTGCTGAATTTCCATCGTACTACCTCCAAAAATAATACGGTTGGCGTAGGCGTTGCTGAGAGTGATTAAATCTTGTTCTATCACTAAAACTGATAGCAGGTGGGAATAGCATCTAAGGGAACGTTCTTGTTTACGACTTACATCATCTCATGACTTTATTATATTATTGTGTGGAGCAATTGCTATAACACCTTACATATTATTGCCTTACGCAGGTACATTCTCGCTTATGTTCTATAACATCATAGTGCAAACTGTGCGTCCGGCTTTGATTATACAATCATGCAATTGCTTACTTTTAATTTCCACGCATATGTGGGATGTACCATAAATACTACCTTAACATAGTCCGTATCTTCATCGTAGAAGACGTGCATCACTATGTCTTCGTGGATGGCATGTCCACCCGAAGATTTACTAGAGACCTGCAACTTTGCTTTTTGAGGCTCTCACTCCATATTGAGAATAACTCACTACCAATTATCACAATTTTCCAAGGAACTTACCGTGATGATGGATGTATGAAGCTCCATTAATTTGGGCGGCCTGTAGGTGAGTGTATGCCTATGATATAAAAGCGATGTCAAGGTTCATATAGGAGCATGATCCGTGTATGATTTTACGTTTCTCCTTTGCCGATAGAATTTATGTACAAGGTCTCAGTGAATGTGTCTGTAATTATTTAGGATGTCAAGGCTTCCGGATACTGATAACAACGTAGGGGTAAGTCTTGAATACTTGTTGTCGCACAAGGAGCTCCGACAACTACATCTACAGTAGATATCTATATACGAAATGCCTTCTTTGTTCTGTCACTCTAGGGAAGCAGTACGCAGCTGTAAATATTGCGAGGCTTTACGAGAGTCTGACATAGGACAACAGGCAAACAGCACTTAATATAATATAAGCTAGCTCTTAGAAGTACTTTTAAGCGCTTTCAGGTAATCAAATATGTTCAAGAAGAACCAATATCGGTTTTTCATCTCAAAATCCAGTTCACATACCACCCCCGGGCGTTGTTAACGCTTATCAGAGGAGAGGGCAAAATTAGAAAGAGGCGAGTGGCCTATCTTAGCCTCACCACGGCGAGTCTTTTGGGGACAGAATTCCCGCCGTCTAGGGCAATCTCAATATATAACTGTCACCTTAAAATGACCAAGGTAGTCGATCTGGTATCCGTCTTTGTGGTTTCTGACGAAGTCCGCTACGTGGAACTTCGACTACTAGGACTATCAATACATAGTATGGTACTCAGTATTAGCGAAATTTATTGGGGCTTCAATAATATCGGAGCCTCAACAGCCGGATGGCAACTAGAAACACGGAAGTAGGGGTTGACTTTCAGAATGCCATGATAAATCTAAGATCACCCTAGAGAATCCCAGACGTAAAAAACTTTCTCTATCCTTTCAAGAATGGTACATAATAGACTCACCTACCAAAGTCCATGAGACGGCGAGTGTGATAAGAGATCTCCCTTTAAAGAAGCGTAATGAGACATACTGCAATTCTCAGACGGCGACAAGCATCTGGCGAGTTGGATGACGGTCGATTTGTTGAGCAGCCTTCACCAATCTGATTTCTAGGTGTGAAGGTAAAGGAGTAAGAAGATGGGTTGGAGGACACGAGAACCCTAACCGAGACATTTGCATTTACAACATATCACGGACCTAAGAAGCTTCTGGCGTACTCGGCGGCGTTCGAGCCCTATGCGCGAGGCTGTTGGCGTAAGCAAGTATTTATCCGCACCAAAATTAGCAGAGAGTAATAAGTTGTATTAATACTTGACCAGCGAGAACAAAAGAGAGTACGAAGGGAGCGTAAAAAGAAACCACAACAAAGAGAGTGTGAAGGGAGTGTAGGAAGTAACCATAACAACCATAAGTCATAACCATGTCACTCGGCCAGGGCCGCCCCAACTCCCGACCTAGTTCGCATCGCATCAGCTGGGCGAACCTTCCGTCGCTCAGCCTTCGGCGGTTCACACTCCTCCTCTATAGAACCATCTATCGCAACAAACTTGAAAATTAGGCGTTTCGGGGGCGGGGGAATTTGTACAGGTATCCGCATGCGGTGGAAGTTCTCGGCTTCCTGGATCAAGTTCGCAAGCGTTCCGTAACTGAAAGAAATTTCGGCGTCTCGTGCCAGAGTGCCGTCGCGTTTATCGAGCGGCAAGAATAGTTTAAATGGTATGGCGAGCGGTCCTGGTGGATTGTGACCACCACCACCACCCGTGCGGAAGACTTCATCTCGGTAACATGTAATCGTGTGCGTGTTGTTTTCTACTGTTTCTTTCGCCCAGAGCACCAGCTTCACCTTGTGCTGGTTCCTGGGGTCTGCACGAAATTCTTTGACAGACGCGGAGTCGAAGTCTATTCCGAGAACCGTGCATATTGAGGGAGACAGCGTGAAGTACTCTCTGGTTTTTTTTCGAATGGCGTCGGGGCTGTGGCTATAAGCCACTTCAATGATAAAGGGTGAACTCGAGTCACCTTTATAGCCAATCCGGGCATCAGGCGACCTAGAAGGAGCAGAGATTTGTCCTAGGTCAGGGTTATTGACCTTGGCATGGCCGTTCGTGAAGTCCAAGTTCCCATGATGCTTTTTATTGGATTCGAATATCTTCTTCTGGACTAGATGCTTTAGCTCGTCCCTGATAGCATCAAGAAGTAGTCCCGCTGTTTTCTCGTGTGTGTCTGTGGGGATTATGATCCGTAGCTCGCCAGTCTCCGGGTTCCAGTCTGATTGAATTTTCTCGTCAAAGTACCACAGCAAATCCTTGGCCTCAAGGTTCTGGCGTAGATGTAGGTATGATTCCTCGTCCAGTGTCACGACCTCTGAATACTGGAGGCAACGTAGGGGTAAGTCTTGAATACTTGTTGTCGCACAAGGAGCTCCAACATCTACATCTACAAGCTAGAGATCTATATACAAAATGCCCTCTTTGTTCTGTCACTCTAGGGAGGCGGTATGCAGCTGTAGGTATCGCGAGGCTTCGCGAGAGTCTGACATCCAGACTAAATGTCAGGTCATCTGACAAGGGAGAACGGTAATGATAGAGGTCCTCTATGGCGTCTTGTGCTCGCTGTATCTCATTGCTCCACTCATCTTCATGGGTACGTAAGAAAGATTGGTTGGGGCCTCCTTGGAATGAGTCTTGAGATGATTGTGAGGAGCTTTGAGACGAGCTCACGTCGCCTTGGGATGGGCTGGTCTCCTTTTCTTAAATTGAAGGTGAGGTGTTAGAGAGTATATCTTTCTGACTATGGATGGGAGTTGTCGGAGGTTTTGGAGCCATCTCGTGAAGAGAGAAAGAAGTTTGTGTTTGACTAGTTTAAGCAGAGGAATAGATGGAGTACATGTCCCGTATGACCTATTAGATCAAGGCCAAGCTTTAGCTCGTTCAGCTTTATGCAGACGAGTTTTAAAGTTGCTTTTTTTCTTTGGTTTCAGCGACACTTCTGAGATAGGGACTAAAGCGCTAACATACTGCATATTTCTCAACTATCATTAAGCAACAAGGGTTCGGCCAACGGCTCACCCCGGACCCGCGACGAAAAGCTTGTGTTTGAATTGCCCTGTCTCGCGCCGGTATGAATGTTTGCTTCTGTGCGCGAGAGCTAATCGATGAAGCCAACGTTGGTTATGATAATCAAAGGCGACGCGAGTGAATTGATGCCTTGCTCTCGATGAGTCACGTCACTAGGTAATATATTCTAAGCCTCCCTCGACTTTTGATGTAGCAAAACAAATTAATATAGGTAAAGAGTTGGTGTAATGTAATTGTGGGTGTTAAAGCGACAAAGCTCGCGAGTAAAGGTATATATAACTTTATATATTAAACAAAACAAAGCCTTTTGTTATATAACATACTTATTTTATTAAACTAATTATTTTAATATATTTATTATTATATAATAAATATTTATAAACTCTTAAAAGCTTCTTAAAACAAACTATTAAACCATTTATTATTTTTAATAAAGTTGAGCAAAATTTATTAAACCTAGATGTTTTTATATAAGCCGTTACAGCATATGGCCTTACGGTTGGCCTTCGCGGCAATTAGTGGTATTAGCTATTCGCAATCTGGACGGATTCCGTACAGATTGGTGGCATTCGTAGTGGTATGTGTGTATTGGCTATTCGTGGCAATTGGCGATCCGAACTCATGGCTGTGGTGGATTTTATGGCTTTACCCACACAAATGTATTTCGACCCCTTAGATCCCTTGGATTCTTTTCTTTCTTTTGGTTCCTCACTTTAGATTCTAGTGAATACCAATATTTACGTACGGAATCGCGCAAAGCACAATCCGTGACACAACGGTATCAAACACTGCCGAAAAATGTGTCTAGGTCTGAAAATTTATCGAGGATTTTAAAATTTTTAACATTCGACTTAACATGTCGTCCTCGATAGAAATATGAGGCAATGCTCGAGCTGACTAGAAGTCTCAACCTTATAAAAAAGCTCAACACATCAACACTGTCTTCTATATTATACAAGACCGTGTTATTGAACATAAGAATATCATCACATGCCGGGTTGAATCAGTATGAAATATGGTAGGTATTCTGACAAAACCTACAGGGTTCATTACAGGTATCCTTGCCACATCTAAACTTCGAAGATAAATGCCGATTCAGTGGGACATAACATCGAATAAGCTTGTACATTAGTTAAAGAATGCGGGAGACTGGGTTTCATTTGGTGAATTATTACGCTCTACCAGCAATTGTCCCTTTCCGTGATTCACTATCACCAGAATTCTAGAAGTTGAATCGAGCTGCTGCTGAAATTTGATCTTCTTTTGTAGGAATTAAAATAAAAACAAGCCTAGCGACTAGATGGTTCCTATGCCATATATAAACACACGTGCCATGTACGAACGACGCATCCTACTGTAATGTAGCAACGTGTCTGGACCAAAGGTAGCGAAGGATGGTGGGCTTCAGTTGTATACTCCACGACAACGAAAAGCATGAACTTAGGTCTAGTTGATTGAAGTTGGGATATCGGACCGATTGGATATAACCTAGTAATGTGACATATCAAGATTGTAGCGATGAACGAAGTCGCTTGATACTCAGCTTCGTCAGTAGTCTCTGATTAGGCATATGTTGAAGCTGTTATACAGACAACGAGTATAAGTGTGTGAGAACATGCCGGACTAATAAATTTCTCACATAGCTGGGAAGTAACATCGTCAGGGGGTCAACGACAAAGTTGAGACGGTTCCAGAAACTTGAAGATCACATGGGCATGCTTCCCGAATCCCTTGAAATATTCAGCTGCTGGTCAATAACTGGCTCAGGCTGAGGCAAACAACTGCGTATTTAGAGAGATGACTACTCTGCATGGACGTGAACACTATTATCGGAGTCAGGGATCCCGGTTATGGAGGATAATAAAAGGGGTTCAATCTATCAAGCCTCAGAAGGAAGTCATAAGGTAACACGAAGTCAATGTAAGTCATGATGATATACATGGTCATTCCGGAGGACACACCGATGAAAACAGCATATGTAGTCCTGCCAGGGAACAGAGCACAACACAGGTGTCGAGGCCGCTGCTAAGAAAGAGAGCTCTGATATGCGGGATTAGTCAATTACTTAAGGATGTTCGGTTCACTGGCGGTCCAGGCTATGACGATAACCTCGAGATATGTTAACACCAAAGAGAGACAACGGTTCGAGAGAAAGCAGATCGAAGTCATCTTGGATGCTGGCTTCGACAGCCAGCTGCTCAACATCACCACGAAACAATCACGTAACAATATATCATGAGAAGCGGAGAAGGGGATGATCGAAAGAATCGAAACAGTGGTATTGATCTAAACAAGTGGTCCGTATGGCCCCATACAGCCTTTTGTGGAATGAAATCTCATTCAATCCCGGGGCGATTACATCTTGGCCACCCTGGGGGTATCGTCAATGCAAACATTAGAATTTGGCTCATAAACTCAGAACTTCGTCCACCATATACTCGTCTAGAACGCGCGGTTCAAAATGAAGGACCTACTCCTTCGCGGGAACGGCGACTATAACACAGTGAGTCAGTGAATGTCAAGATAATATCGTCGTTCGAGGGCCAGACACAATTTCTCAGACTGGGAGCCAGTCCAAGTAGGAAAATCTCCGAGGCAGGTGGGAGAATAGGGGGTTACTCACTCTGTTCCTTGATGGGCTTCTCGAGAGCCTCAGGCTTGGTGGTGGAAGCCCAGCGACCTTTGACCTTGCCATCACGGCCAATGAGGAACTTCTCGAAGTTCCATTTGACACGCTTGATGCCCAAGACACCAGCCTGCTCGTTCTTCAGCCAGTTCCAGACGGGCTCCGGCTTGTCGCCGTTAACATCAACCTTGCCGAAGATGGGGAAGGTGACGCCGTAGTTAACCTGGCAGAACTCTTGAATCTCGTCGTTGCTGCCGGGGTCTTGGCTAGCAAACTGGTTGCAGGGGAAACCGAGAATGACGAAATCGTCGGGGTTGGTAGCAGTGATATCCTTGTACCTACTCAATGTGGTCAGGGCGGAACAAAGAGGCATAGGAAAACAAACCAAAGGTCTGTCTGATCTTGTGCAAGCATGAACAGCTATATGTCACAAATTCGTGGCACGGGCACATGTACAGTACAACTAGGATACAAGATGGAGGGTAAAAGTTAGGACGCCGGGGACTTGTGCTACTTACAGCTTCTCGAGGCCAGCGAACTGGGGAGTGAAGCCGCACTTGGAGGCGGTGTTGACAACGAGGACGACCTTGCCCTTGTATTCGGACAGAGGCTTGTCAGCGCCCGTCTCTATTTAGCAGAAAAGAACGGATCAGCCAGCCGACTCTAACTTTTGTCTCTCTCTCTCTCTCATAGCGGAATCCGAGGAGCTGCTACTTACTGTCCTTGGGGGTGAAATCCCAGAAAGTGGTAGCGGAAGCCATTGTGACTATGGATCTTGATGTTGCGATAGAAGCGGTGGAGGGAGTGGAAGGTGAAGAAGTCGGCAAGGACGCGAACGTTGCGGCCCGTGTCTTATTATAGGTGGGGGTTGCGATGAGCGGTGGACGAAGATGCTGGGCGGTGGGAGCTGTGACTCTGGTAGTGTTGAACAAGAAGAGGTGATCTTTTCCTCAATGACAAAAATAGTCAGCAGGGGTCCCGAGGGTGCCGATACCACGATACTTAGATTAGATAGTGCAGGTACCTGCAGCATACCTGCGGCCCATCTGCAGCGCGCGCTATCAGATAGGTATCCTTTGGGGTATTTGGATACCCTCAGGCGGGTTGAGGGGAATGGAGGGGTAGCATTAAAAATACAGGCTTGTTGCAGGGGGTAGAAGTACCGATAATTGACAATGGAGGCTGTGTAAAGCTTCTCATCCGTCTCGGAAAGCCAGTCAAGCCAGTCAAGATCATGGTGGTATGGCAGAAATAAACAGTACAGTAAAAAGGAACGATAACGGCGGGTAGGGCGTGCTGTAAGGTTCTTCTTGTTCGTTGACTATCGACCATCGACAATCGACCATTGACCGTGGGCCTTGTTGGGAACCCACCTGGCAACCAAGGACAATTTGAAGCTAAGCTGCACCTTTTGACAAATCACCTCTAAGGCGTCGAGATGAGCTCTCCGGAAGAGACAACGATTGGTGCGAGTTGCGAGCTTCGGGGGAGGGCTGTCTGCGTTAGTCACTGATTCGATCAGTCTGTCTGACAGTAACCTTGATGGCGATGTAGATAGAATGAGCTGTTCTGAAACACATCTAAGATTATAGGGAGCTACTATATACAGTCTGAACAGGACAACAGCGCATACTCAGCGCCTATCGCACAGCGGTAATGTGAGCTTAATTACATAATGATAACAATGACATGCATACCCGTGGACCCAATGCAGGTGAGTAAGCAGTAAATGGGTAGAATGAGATACCTAGAGCAGGGTCCTAAGCCTGTCGCCTGTATCCTAAAGTTATAAGCCCAAGTGGCTTACTGCGAGGCATGCATCTCACATCTCAATATTAATTAATACCTTGATTACATATGTATTGGTAGATGGCTTCAATCTAGTGCTGTAGCTGGCACGCTACTCCGAGTGCGGTTGACGTGACTGCATCCTTGCTGTGCCTGTATACGTAACATTCTGACTCGAATTAAATCTGACATCGTAAGCTCTTTGGCCTGCCCTACTTATGTGCATATATAGGCGCACACGCGAAGGAACAAAGGAGGGTAGCTCCCCACCCTTGGCACAGCTAAAGTTGATGAGTCGAAGCTGGAGACGTGCTACATAAAGATGGGCTAGTCAGAGTAATACATCGAAGTGAGTGGTTCCAACACAGGCTTGACAGGTAGGAAAAAGGTGCCTACTTATTAGGTAGACCCTTTAAAATCCATCGTTCCTGCATGAGCATGTGTTAGTTGGGCGTAGCAGTGGACCTGCGTTGTGCCCCTCAGTCAATATCTCAGCGGCTATCAGTAAGAGGTACATGTATGTACCTCTGGGATCTTAGGCATGGAAGAGGAATGAACTACCTTAGGTAGGTAGGTTAAGTCTACACCGACGTGCTCGCTTCAAGGACAAGGTACTGAATCCATCCAATAAGTACAGCAACCAGTTGATGTTCCAATCCAAAGTATGCCAGATAGGTTGCAGGAGATATAACTTGATCGTAATACCGTTACCTACGCATTGCTACTAAACTTGAGCCGACGCTGTCACTAACCCCGGACCGTTCGCTGATCTGCCTACCCTACCTTCACATTGATTGGCTCTCCGGGGCCAACCACCGATTCCGTAGTTCCGGCACAAGGGTTCAACCGTCCTGCAGGGACACATCCGAAGTAAGTAGCAAACGCCATACTCCAGCACTGGCTGTTTCGTTTTCTCCCAGCCTCGACCGATCGGCGGCCATGTCAACGAAGCGATGGACAGCCGAATGCCCCGACCGCGACATATCGTGATCATAGGTACGCTCCCAGTCGAGTCTTTAACCGCTACCACCCTGCACCGCCCGCCTGCTTTGCTTGCGATGCCTCGTTGCTCTCGTTCCACTCGAGCTGACCAGTATCCCACTGCATAGGGGGCGGTATAATCGGTACGACCACAGCTTACTACTTGACCCGTCATCCATCTTTCAACCCCTTGATCCATCATATTACGCTCCTCGAGGCTACGTCCATCGCTGCCGGAGCGTCGGGTAAGGCCGGAGGACTACTCGGTCTCTGGGCCTATCCTATGTGTATAGTTCCCCTTTCATATCGTCTGCATGCCGAGCTGGCAGCCGAACATGATGGTACTACTAAATGGGGATATCGACTGCTGGAGTGCGGTCAGATCGCCGCCACCGTGAAGGGGAAAGGTTCCAAGGCCAAGGCGAAGTCTAAGCGGAGGAAATCTATGGCGAGCAAAGCAAACCAGGCGAATCAGCGGGAAAGCGTGCTGGTACCCCAGCAGGAGCAACAGGAGCAACAGAAAAACGCTCCTCGGCAGCTGTCGAATGGCGTGGCATCCCCTTCGCCCGACGTTCAGCAGTCGCAGCACGTTCCAGACCAAACACAGGCGCAAAACGAGGGGAAGGACTGGCAGAAGCTGCCAAAGCAAGATGAGGCCGCAACAACGCTGATGTGTCAATCAAAACTCCCGGCGGACCTAGATTGGATCGATAGCGAGCTCGTGGAGGAGTATGCTGAAATGGGTTTGGAAGGGTATACCGAGACGGCCCAGGTGCACCCCTATCAGTTCACAACATGCATGGCGGATCTAGCACATTCGGCTGGTGTAGATATCCGGCTTAATGCGAAGGTGACCAAAATAGGTCTGAGTGCCGGTAGGGTCAAAACGGTCGAGTTTTATGACCGATCAACACATCTATCACGTACCATTCTTGGGGTGACGGACGTTGTGGTCGCAGCGGGGCCTTGGACAAGTAGTCTGCTACCCCAAACAAAGGTAGAAGGCCTGCGCGCCCACAGTGTTGTCTTTGAGGCAGATGTGACGCCTTATGCCGTGTTCACCAACATCTCGCTACCAGCAAATTGGAAACCATCACATCGGCAGCGCCGAGTACATAACGGCCACGTAGACCCGGAGATTTATGCGCGACCGGGCGAGGTCTATGCTTGCGGCGAATGTGATCCTACTGTTCCGCTGCCTGAGACAGCAGACTTAGTCGAAGTTGACGAAGCCCAGTGTGACGACATGGTTGCCTACATCGGCACCGTAAGCACGATTCTGAAAGCAGCGCCCGTCACAGCCAAACAAGCTTGTTATATGCCGCGGCATATGCGCCCCGGGCAGGAGAGCACGCCTCTTGTTGGCGGGACAGCCGTAAAGGGGCTCTGGGTCGCGGCAGGCCACACATGCTGGGGTATACAGAATGGACCGGCTACTGGAAAGTTGATGAGTGAGTTCATTTTCGAAGGCGCTGCAAGGAGTGCAGATGTCGCCGAGCTTGACCCTAGGCAGTTCGGGATATAGACGTCACATGAGGAAGCCACGATAGTCTTGGCATAATATCAATAATAGTGTGTATAATGGCATTGCATTTATTAGCTGTTTGCTTTTGCGGGTGTGGGGAGACGGGAGGATCCCAACCCATCCTCATCAATCATGAGCTTCTCGTTAATGTATATCGAGCACGCCCTAATAAGAAAAAGTGTGGTAGTAGACTGGCACTCACATATGCGGGTTCATTACCCTACCAAGGTTGCCTTGGAATGTTGAGTATTAGACATTAAGCTATGAAATGTAGTGAATTCAATGAAATTGAGCCTGAAATTGAGCCTGAAAATGAAGTATTGAATTTCGAGAATTGTGCGTTGACCGCTGTTAGTCAGTTCTGCCTTTGTAAAGCCATCTATAGACTATAGTCAACAATCAGTCCCAATTTCCCATTTATAGTCAAACATACTCTGTATACAGTTAGATTTACAGCAAAAGGATACAGCTTAAGCATCTAGGTGCCTATATACGTATAATAACTTAACAGCGTTATTTCTTTATTATAATCAGATTATCAGCATAAGTTTAAAGGCTGTATAAGCACTTAATGCACTTGACTTTATAAAGGCACGCGTTATCTACCTTGGTTTTTTAAACTTAGTGCTATGGAATAGGTATACAGGGCACTTAGGAAGGTAATTGGGCTGCTTCTGCTGCTTAATTGCATGTATAATATCTGTGTCGGTGTGAGATTGGTCTTGTGAGTCCTATAAGTAACAGTGCAGCGTATATGACCAAGTGGCGCACAATTTAACCAACATGCTGCAACCCTCCCCACCATTATCTCAACCCCCCGCCTAAGTTACGCCTCGAGCATCATCGTCTTCATTCTCAAGACCAGCTCGACCATTTGATGTAATAGTTACTAGCCGTACACAATTCTGCACTATATTTCATAGACAGTGGGGGAGTCGAAGTGATCAAGATGGCTGCACATGCCCAGATATATCGGTTGGAGATCGCCTCTCTGTTCTCCAATCTCTCCGAACAGCAGAAACAGTATAGTCATTATATGGCGAGGTATATGTGACCGAGACTCAGACTAATGGAACAAAAAAGTGTCTTACCAGTACGATTAGGGCTGCCTGGTCTGGATCGCGAATCATTCTGCGGCAGGTATCTCCAGAATCTCCTGCAATATTCGATTTCATCATGCGGCTGCGAGAGTTCTGCGATGGGGAGTGGCAGCGGCTTGCTGAATGGGAGGGCGTCACCAAAGATGATGTATCTGCGTTCCTCCAGTACGCAGCTACCTTCTTGTCTAACATTGGGAACTACTATGTGAGCCCGTTGCAAGAGAGACAACTAGCATCGAACTGACTTCTAGCAAAAGGGCTCTGGAGACCAAAAGTTCATACCTGAGATGAACCAGAATGCTTTGAAAATCATTGCATCCCAGACACCTGAACTTACAAGGCTCTATGAAGAGGTTCGGAGCGAGATATTCGCCATACCGCCATACAGCCTTGGTTTTCCAAGCAGTGTGTCGCAGAGCTCATACTATCTTGGAAACCAAATTAGCAAAGAGGAGATCGCATTGGTGTCTAAAGTTTTAGATGCCGCGTCAATCTTCCCCGAAAATACGCGCATCGAGAAATTGAAATCTAATGCATATAAAGTGCACCAAGCATCGATAGATTCTACTAGGGCAGCGCAGCCGCTCAACACACTCGACGCCTCGGTCGAGGTTCACCTAGTCGGGGGCGACCACGCCACTGACTTAGTACGCATGTGCGACAACTTGAACAAGGCCTCGAAATATGCTGCGAATGATACTCAGAGAAAATTCTTGAATGAATACGTTGAGAGCTTCCGAACCGGAAGCCTTGATGCCTATCGCGATTCTCAACGGACCTGGGTCACTGACAAGGGCCCAAAGATTGAGAATATCTTTGGGTTCGTAGAACCCTATAGAGATCCGTACGGAGTACGATCAGAGCTTGAGGGGCTGGTGGCCATTGCAGATGACGAAGAAACTGTACTGTTGTCAACATTAGTTGAGCATTCGGACAATTTTATTCGACGGCTGCCCTGGGCTTCAGCGGGAAACAATGGCAAAGGACCGTTTGAGAAGTCTCTTTTTGAGCCACCTGACTTCTCCAGCATCCATGGTAAGTTTTCGCTTTAGTAACTGCTTGCTTACTACTGACAAGAAAAGCACTTGCCTATTGTTCGAGCATCATTTTCCCAGGCATCAACGTTCCAAATGTAGGCCAACTTAACTTTAGTCTAACAATTCTAGCTAACATTTGGGCAGTACAATGACATTCGTCAAGATGTTGGATTCAAGAGTGTGATTATCGCCAACCGTATGGTAGCAGAAAGTACAGCAATGCAATGGCCATTCATTCCCGCGGACGAGATGGAGCTATTCCAGAAGCATAAGTATCCCGCATATTATTGGTGGGTAGTGCTCCACGAATTGCTGGGCCATGGAACAGGGAGGATGATGATTGAGCAGTCTGCTGGCAAGTTCAATTTTGACTTTTCGAACCCCCCATTGAATCCTTTGGATGGCAAGCCGATTCAGACATGGTACAGACCTGGCCAAACGTGGACAGGCCAGTTTGGTGACTTGTCAACTACTGTCGACGAATGCCGGTGCGAACTTGTTGGAGCGTTTCTTATGGATGATCCTGATTTTCTCGCACTTGTGGGATACACAGAGCAGACAGATATCAAGGCGAGTGATCGTGAGTAATAACCACCAAGACCTGGGACAGGTGACTGACGTTAGGAGTCACGTATAATCTGTACCAACAGCTCGGAGTAGACGGTCTGCGGGGATTAGCTAATTTCAACGTCGAAAGCATGGTGCGTTCCCCCGTTACCCCTTAGTGTAACTCTCTAATACGTATATTAGACATGGGGTCAAGCGCATAGTCGAGTAAGAAAGCCAAACCTGCCGCATATATCAGCTCGCTAACTCCAATAGGCACATTTCGCAATGCTCACATGTCTACTCAGAAACGGTGAAGGCTGTGTGCGAATACAACATGATCAGACTAACAAGAAACTCACGGTACATGTTGATCAATCAAAGATAGTAAGTCATGGAAAGAAAGCATTGGGCGAGATGCTCTTAAGGCTTCACATGTACCGCTGTACGGCAGATGTACAGGCCTGTCGTCAATACTACGAAGATCTGTCCCACGTGGACGATGAACGACTTCGGTGGAGAGAAACGGTCCTCGTCAATAAGCCACCCCCTTTGCTGAACGTTCAGGCGAATACATTCGCCGAGGGAAACTCGATTGTCTTAAAGGAATACGAACCGACATATTTGGGAATCATTGAGAGCTGGTACGAACGGGCAGTGTGAGGAAAAGATAAAATACAGATCCGTTCATACACCATCAAGAGCCTGGGTGTTGAAACTGGTAAGCGAGCTGAACTATCTGAAGAATGACTTGAATAAAAGCCAGCAACAAGCCTATACCCCCAATGATTATCACCGCCCAAAATGTGAGCCAAGATGCCGAGTCTCTGTTATCCAGCCACAGCTCAGCCCATGACCTTGGTTTCTTCTGATTCAGATGACTATTTAGCCGAACGATCTTAGTTCTCAGGTGAGGAAAGTCCCTTGCCAATTCATATGAATCGCGTTGTGTGATTTCAAATGGCATGTCTGAATCTTTTCGAGTGCAAAGTTGAGTAAGGAGGTCATCGCGAATGTTGGGTGACATGCCTTGGAATGGAGAAAGTTTTTGAAATAGCCGCCGTGACCTCATATTCTGTCCAAATAACAAGCGGTAAGATAGCAAGACTTCTTTGAGCAACTGTGATACGTCCTGTTCCGTGCCCCAATAATTGTTATCAAAACTGTCAGACGAGCAGCCATGGATAATACCAGCTTCTGTAGCTGCGCTGCGAAGATTTGCCTGACAAAAAGATGGGTAGCAGAACATATAAACAACCCGCGCGTCTTTGTCCAGTTCAAGATGACAGGCTAGACAGTCAGTCCATTCCACTGAAACACCACCAATGGTTGTCAGGAGGAATAAATTCAGTGTTGAAGGCTCAACGGACTTGAGTTTGTTGTACAACCCTACCTCTTCTGCATCCGCGATGGCATGAGAATTCGCGGGGGGGAGTAAGAGTCCAAACCCTAACAAGAAATCACAGAGTCGTTTACTGCTTCCTACGCGATCTTGCTTGAGGCTCATATGACCGTCGCCACTGTGACCGTCCATTTCATCCGCGATACAAAACTCGGTTGGCGAACATGACAACGAATCAGGCCGGTAAAGCATCGTTAGCCATCCTATAATCCCAAAAACTAGGTTGACTGCTGAATCGAGATGTTGGTATTCGTCTCCAGCATTGATGCTACCGTCCTTCAAAAGTGAGTCGACGATATCGTCGATACTTGGGCCATCGTCATTGTTGATTATATTGGAGACCTTTAAGCATAGCGGCAAGAATATGTCGGTCAGACTCTCGTCGTGTTCAAGGTCGAAACCTGGGAGGCATTCAAACATAGAGCTAGGCTGCAGCCTCAGCTGCTCCTGGAGCCATCGACCATACCAAGGGAGATCTGGAAATAGGCCGAATAACGCGTCCCTAGGTGTGCGGACTCTCTTCGGTTTAAACTCTGTGAATAAAAGTTTAATTAGTCTTGACTGTGTGGTTTATATCGGGTAGCTCAACAAACATACTGAATGTCTGTGGCATATTTTCTTGTGCCGTGACTCTCCTGGAGCATGCCAGGCTTTCTGAAATCGGGGCAAGAACTTCTTAAACCAGACATAGGTGTTAATTTCGAAATTAACGACTAGGTCTAGTTTCTATATTTACATGTGTGCTACCACATAAGGATTCACAGCGACACCTTTTGGGGGCTCGGCGGTTAACGTGTAGGGGCCGCCCTCAGCCTGATTCTGTCGCGCCACCAATCACACCTGGATCACACATATGCGATGATGTGCCGACTAACGTTTCTTGATAGAAACTGCGTCGGGATGAGATTTGTAGTATTCATCTATTAAGTCTGAAAAAAAAAAAATCAGATATTTGATTCTTGAAATATCAATCATAGGCGCCCTGTATTGTACTGGGACGGCGTGAACCCACTGTGCTTATGCACGTCGTGCTTTAACTGTTGGTGGCGTCGCATATAGACCCTTGTTGGCGCCACATCGAAAACCCCGCAGACCAGATGTCATATTTGAGGTGGCATTGGTATTATCTGACTTGATCATCTTGAGCTACCTCAGTCTACTCAAGTGCATCAACTTAGGTAGAACAGCTGTTGCTATGGTGAAGTAAGCTCCTGAATCTGTCGCCTGTCACGCACATGGGCTAACCTTGTGAAAGATCTCCTTCATCTCCGGCGCCCTTGTGGAGCAAGGCTCTCGAGAGGTATAGGGATGAACTAGGAGGCAGCGAAGATTATCAAGCTGTGCACGAAGTGCACTCTTTAGAGGATCTCCTCACTCATGTGAACACACTCCAGAACACGCAGCCTCGCAACAGACAGCGTCTAGCCTCTCTGAACAGACTCGCTCCTAAGTTCAAGTTTCTGGATGACTTTTCAGCAATCATCGCCCTAACGTTTGGCGCCGACCCAACATTAACGGCGGTGGTGTGGGGGAGTGTCCGCTTGATCCTGACATTAGCGTCCTCAGCGGGCGATACTCTTCATGATGTCCTAGACATGCTAGAGGAGTTGAGCTTGACGCTTCCGAGATTCCGCGTTTATGAGGACACTCTCCCAATGAACCGGCAACTCGAGACCGCTCTTATAGACGTCTACACTGAAATCATATGTTTCTATGCTCGAACTATACACTTCTTTCGAGATCATCCTCATGTGCTTTTACAGAAAAACTCTTGGGAGAAGTTTCGCACTGACTTTTCCAGGACAAACATGCGGATCAAACGGATATCGTCAGTCGTGGAAACAGAGGCTGACCTTGCACGCATGAGATTAGAAGAGCATAAATATAAGGAAGTAATTGAACTCATGGGTAACCTAAGTGCGAAGCGAGGAGAGGACAATGAACGGATTAAGTATCGACACTTACCCCTTCTACAAAACAATAGATTTTCCGGGCGTTCCGTGTACATGGCCAAGATTGAAAGTGCACTTGACCCAACCGCAGACAATACCTCTTTCTTGCGATCCGTGGCTTTATTTGGAATGGGTGGGGTGGGCAAGACTCAAATTGCTTTGCAGTATGCGCATCAAAGCATAGAGAAGTATGACGTGATTCTTTGGGTTTTTGCAGATAGTTCTATCACTATAGGGCAGAGCTTCAGAGATATTGCTCGAGGGCTGCAGCTATGCCAAACTCGGGAAGAGGTGCAGGACTCGGCTGCGGCTGTATGGAAAGTTAAGAACTGGCTGAGTTCGACTAGTACGTTTCGCCAAACTTATACAAGCGCCCTATAATCTAACTTCAAGAACGAATAGGCAGTTCGTGGCTGATCGTGTTCGACAATGCGGATGACCTCCAGGCACTAAAGGTGGCGTGGCCAGGGACCGCTCAAGGTTCCATTCTTCTGACAACTAGAGACTTTGATGTTGCACGGAATCCCGCGGCAGAGTGCCTTCAACTAGAACCATTCAACGACACTGAGGGTAGTGATATGCTGTTAAAACAGATTGGACTAGATCCAACAGCATCAAACAAGCAACATGGAATAGACATTACCCGAACTCTGGGTGGCCTACCGCTCGCTCTGAGCCAGATTGGCGGGTTTATTGCTCAGCGAAGGCTAGCCTTGAAGGACTTTCTTGCCTTGTATGAGCGGAACGCTGCGAAGATCAACGCCAGGAAAACCACCGAAGACGACTACGAACACACTTTGAGTACGGTCTGGGATGTGTCGTTCGAACGACTGCCCGAAGATTCAACCAAACTACTTAATATAATGATTTTTTTGGACCCAGACTCGATACATGAGGATATTTTTCTTCAGGGTTCCCAGACCGATGCTGGTTTGGAGTCCGAATTTGAGTTCCTTGCGGACGAGATGGAGTACGGTTCACTTTCTTATCCTTTAACTCTGAATGCTAATTGAAGTAGCCTTGGGGATGCAGAGGCGCCCCTTTTGCAAGTGGCATTAATCAACAAGACGTTCAGCCAGCCCATACTCTCTTTACACCGCTTGGTCCAATATGCGGTTATTCGCAGATTGCCAGAATCAGATCGGCCGAGGTACTTTGACGCTGTAGTTCACCTTCTTTCATGGGGGTTCCCTGATACTTGGAGTAAGGACATAGGTCATCAGATAGGCGCGTGGGAAAGGTGCGAAAAATGTCTACCTCATATAGATCATCTGGCAAAGCTCGTTAAACGCCACCCTATACACTCTTCACGCGGACAGCAATATGCCGAACTCCTGCTTCGATGCAGTTGGTAAAATATTCAACATCCGATGATTCGATACGCAAGATCAAGCTCTAACATAATCCAGGTACTTATATGAGCGTGAGGCGTACGACATCGCTCGAGGTCTCGTAGACGCCGCCGTTGGTACTTTTGAGGACAAGTCAACTTTGGCTTATGCCAGTGCGATTGATCTAGCCGGCCTTATTGATCTTGATTTATGTCAGCCTGATAGGGCCCTAAAACCGTTTACAGAAGCCCTCGAGATTCGCAAATCCCGCCTGGGTGCGGACGACGCTTTTATAGCCTTCAGTTTGAATAACATTGCCCTTGCCTACACAAGAAATGAGCAAACTCGACGAAGCGTATTCGACCCACCAACAAGCCATCGATATTCGGTTTCGCACAAGCAGTGACCGAATTGGAAACTCGTATAGTAATATGGCGAGCTTGCTCCTTAAGATGGGCAAACCAGACGAGGCCGAGGAGATGCTAGCACAATGTCCTTCTCTCAAGGATTTCACCGATGAAACATTTCTCAGTACAGGGAATCCACGATTTTCGGGTGATATGGTCCTTCTGTCACGCATACGCCTCAGGCAAGGACGCATTGACGACGCGCTACGCTTGGCTTCGAAAGCTCTTGCATTTCGTCAAAGACTCCTTGGAAATAGGCTCAAGACTTGTGACTCTATGTACGATGTGGCTTCTATCTTACATTTGCAACAGCATGTTGCATCGGCAATGTAAGCGATCGATAATATGTTATTTCTTGTTATCTATGTTCCTCAGTTAACGTTTGACTAGCGAACTATTAAAGCAACTAGTTGATATCGCGGGGGCATTGAATGAAGGCGAGGGGCAACTCGCCCGCGCGCTTTACAAGCTCTCAGTCTTATACTCTGAGAAAGGCGCCGTATCGGAAGCAGAGACCAGCAAGGCTAGAGCAATGGAGATTCGAAATCGCTTGCGACCTGATCAACAAGATGCGGCTTTCGATGAGGAATCTTTCTCGAAGTTGACACTATGGATGCTTTGGTAGGACTAACTTGGTTATTTTTCGGACCTCCTTTTGACAATTGACGACTGCGACATAAAAAGAATCTAGGCACGAATGAGTAGGATATTGGGCTCTCATTGCTTGAAGTAATGACCAAACAGGGGCGAGTTTTAGAGTTTCGCTAGGTTTCACTAGGCTTATACTTCACACTGATTTTAATATACAAGTCTGCAATTTCTGGGCTAAACCAGTTTCCAGACTCCGTCCGTTATCTCAATCTTAATTTCCCTGTTTTCGTCTATACTCCTCCTTCCAGCTTCGAGGATAGCTGTGGTAGCAATGGTGTTATTCAGGGTCGGCAAACCCCGAGCATCCAAATCGGCAGGCTTTAGAGATCCGCTGTTGACGGCTTGGCAGCCATCAACGAACTTCTCAAACGACACATAGCCATATCCGCTTTGCCCGTTGAAGTTACCCTCCTCATCAGGAGCACTACGATGGCAGAATTAGCAACCATCGCCTCAACGGATCTGCCAGAGCACGCAAAGCTCTGGGCATTTTATCCTCACTCAGAACGTAGCCGCCCGCCTCAAAAAAAGGAGCAGCATGGAATCCGAAGACAGTGGGGATTACTTACTACTTCATGTAGAACGGGTTATACCACATTAGCTGACCGGCTGTGTCGTCTGCGACATCATATCCTCGTTTTGCCTGGTTTATTCGAACTTCACCGCCCGAAGCCATGTAATGAAAGTATTGGTTGGAGTGGACACCTGCTTTCTGCGGCGCCGTCCAAGAAGCCGTGTAGACGCCCGTGGCAATCTTGCTCGGGTCATTCTTCTTCTGCCACGTGACCAGCACCGTGATGGTGTCTTCAGTAGCGTCAACGCAGCCTAGACTCGTCGCGGTGCCCTTGGCCGCCGAAGCGGATACCTTCACAGGGACAAACGACCCGGAGACCATTGAGTCGCAAATATCAATGTGATGACTGTTCAAGTAGTAGGAAATGTCCGAGTCAATACCGGCCCAGGCCTTGAACGTCTCGAGTTGGGACTTGGGTTGCGACATGTAACTATAGAAGTAGTTGAAGTCGCCAAGCTTTTGGGCCTTGTACTTCGCGTCCGCGTAAGCTGGGTCAAATCGCTTATGGTGCTCGATATAGACGTAGACGCCACTCTTCTTGGCTGCTTCTATGAGCGCTTGATGATGCTCCAGAGTCTTGACGGCCGGCTTGGTGATCATGACGTGAATCTTGCGTTCAATGGCGTACAAGGCGATAGGATAGTGGGTCGTATCTGGTGTGAAGATGGTGATAGCATCGCCCGGTTTCAAGGCATCTATGGCAGCCTTGTAGGCATCTGGGTCCTTGGCGTCATTTGCTGGATATGACTCGAAGGATGTGTCAAGACCATTGTAGACTTTGGTGATATTTGTTTCCAAATGTTGTCCTTTAGATATGACGTATTAATAGCGTACGATACATCAAGGCACCTTATAGATACATGAGATATACTGACTTATTGCTGGAAATTTAGTTCCGTTGGTACCAGCCATGCTCAGCTGGCCGACCTTCCCTCTCCGCCGGAGGTCGAAGAGTGTTAAGCCTACGACTCCAACCTTCTTGTCCGAGCCGGAAGCGCCACCGCCTACGAACCCGGTGGTATACTCGCCGGTACCAACCTATTCACATGTCAATTGGCGAGCAGACGCAAAGGGCTTTCCCTAGTTATGTTTGACATTACCATCAACACATTAAGAGGTTCGGGCGCCATCTCGAGTAAGTTCCTACTTGGCAATTCGAGTGCTATGATTTAATGAGGATCAAGACCGATGCCAATGATCCCCCTAAAGTAGATCTCAAAATAGAAATGAGCTGGTGAGAACTCGGACCTGAACAATTAATAGCTTCTTATTCGCAGCAAGGAGCTTTCCTATAACTATCCGTTATGCTGGTGCCCCTCACTAGTCGACGGAAGAATTGAGGGGCAATTGGAGATGTGCCCTAAGACCTGAGCTGTCGAATATATGTATTTGACTAGCAGAGAAACCGGGTAAAGGGGGACAACCGTTACACTAGCAACTCGGCGTCGTAATGCACTACACTACACGGATAGCATCTACATAGGACGGAGGATTATGTGTCCATGAATCAAAATTCTGTTATGGGAGCCTTCCGGATATTGCTTGCATCTAAATGTTTGATCTGCCTACCCAGCATCAGACGTTGGGGCTCCTGCAACTTGATATCCACGTAGTATCTCGAACTGAAACTCGAGAAAAAAAAAACATGAGTGATATCTTAAGTAAGGTATGATGACATGTCGAGATTTAGTATTTTGGTAGTCGCAACCCCCGCCTCCATATATAAGCCCCGCCCCCACCTAGGTGGCGTCTCATCTTGACAGTTTCGACAATAGATACTTTCTATGATATTCAAGGTCACTTCGGTCTCGTTCACATGTTATTCGTAAATATAATAACGAGTAAAATTAACTGCAGCAATGGCAAGCTGTCTCATTCTCTTCAGAGAACCATTGACGAAGTGTTCACACAAACTTTCACGAAACCTAGGACACTCTACAACAGGCAGCCCAGGCGGGGCTACTTTCCCAGTTTTGTGATTGATGGAAAATTATTTCCGGACATAGACGCAGTATTGTTGCACCAGCTTGCAATAGCTGAAGTTCCATTCAATACGCGGCTTCGCTTTGCTTTGCTATGCCTCGTCTAGTTGAGGAGGTGGGTCAAAGATTGTCCTTCCTGCAGCCGTTTACCTTTCACATGCGATACTCAGCGAGCATAATAGTCCAATGCTATGATTTTCGAGGGCATCGTCTAAACCTGTCTATATTTGAGGAGGGTTCAGCATATGATTTGGTTCATGATTATATCCTTACCTTATACCGCTGACTACAAAGTGACCATATAACGCGGGAACTTCCGGATAACTAGCATACCATACCAACCATGTCAGCATGATATGCGACTCCGTGGTGGCACTGGAGGTGCCCGAATTGCGGCGAGTTTGTAGGGTATTAAGCCCGTAAGACATTCAAATCAGCCCTTCAGCCAGATATCACGTCGTAGCACAATTTTCTTAGCTTATATTTCAAGAAGCGAAGCTCGGTATTCAGAAAGTTCTGGGTGCCTGCCTCTCTCGGGCCAATGTCATCACGAGCACGCGCCTTGAACGAGTAGGATGGAGTCTCCGCACAACTCATGACCCACTAACAACACCATAGTGTGGATTGAAGAGACTTCGAATCTATTAGCTGATGCGAAATCGTGTCTTTATCATTGGAGACGCTTTGCCTGCTCTTCCCTTCCTTTATAAAACAATGCAATCTTTCCTATTCTTATCTTTATGCCTGCTTGGTACCCTTTCTTTTCTGGCATATTCATACCATAAACTCTTGAAATAATCCTCTGAAATTACCAATTTCTCTATCTACATACCATAACTTATTAGGCGAACATGGCCGCAACCAACGGCGACGCAGTAAATGGTCATGGAGCCACAAGACGACCCCTGCCTTGTGGTATCTATGCACCAACGATGACTTTCTTTGATCCAGAGACTGAAGAGCTCGATATTCCTATCATCAAGAAGCATGCGGAACGTCTTGCACAAGCCGGTCTAGCTGGCTTAGTAACCCTCGGATCCAATGGAGAAGCCGTTCACTGTACGCGTGAAGAAAAGTTGGCTGTGACTCGTGCTACAAGAGAAGCACTAGACGCTGCAGGATTTACGGACCTGCCAATTATAGTGGGAACGACTGAAAGCAGCGTCAAGGGAACCGTCGAACTATCCAAATTAGCTGCGGAAGCAGGTGGTGACTATGTGCTGCTTCTTCCACCTAGCTATTATAAAGCACAAGTTGACGAAGAGATGATCGAGGGCTACTTCACAGCTGTGGCAGACGCGAGCCCCCTGCCTATTGTCCTGTACAATTACCCCGGTGCCGTAGCAGGCGTCGATATGGACTCGGATCTACTCATTAAACTCGGCCGGCACCCGAACATCATTGGAACCAAGTTCACATGCGGTAGTACCGGCAAGCTCACACGTGTCGCCTCGGCCTTAGACGCAAAGACACCCTTTTCAGAAGGTAGTGGTTATATGGCTTTTGGTGGTATATGTGATTTCACCGTACAGACACTGGTGTCGGGTGGAAGCGGCATCATCGCTGGTGGTGCTAATGTCATGCCCAAAGTATGCGTCAAAGTCTGGAACCTGTACGCCGAAGGAAAGACCGAAGAGGCGATCAAGCTCCAGAAGGTTCTCTCTCGGGGTGACTGGTTCCTTACCAAGCCAGCCATTGCGGGTACAAAGCAGGCGATCCAGAGCTATTTCGGCTACGGCGGATACCCACGTCGGCCGCTCAAGCGTCTGGACGAAGCCAAGGTTGCAGCCGTTGCCGAGGGAATTCGGGAGGTCATGGAGATCGAGAAGTCTCTGTGAGCACGTGTGCGATGCGATTGGTTTCACACGGACTCCACCCACATCGGCGCTCGTCTGCTACCCATCTCGACCGGCTATATGCACCATCCCAACAACCGCAAATACCGGATTCGCTCGGCTCGGGAAAACGCGGGGTGAGAATCTGGGGCTGGAGGGATGCGGCTCTTTCTACTGCTTCCCGGCATTGCTTTGGGGAACCTGGTGTGAAATAAGCATTACAGCTCTCGCCTTCTTTGCCTTTCTTGTGTACTTCGCCTATCATCCGTTCGAGTAATCAGCGACGCATACGACCGCATACGACCACATTATTGGTACATCTACCCCTGCTCTACTCGATGCTACAATGTGATATGACGTGCATGTTGTCGCATATGCGAGGGTCGCATGATTCTATATGGTTTTGCTTTGCTTTGATAGGATAGTTATAGGGATGTATGGGCGTCGGAACTTCCCATATTTTGTCGTTATCAGCAGATCTGACATTCGGGAAATGGTATTATATAAGGACTTAACCTTCTTATGTCTATATTTCTATATGCCCATAGAATAGCTCCCTACATAGTCCACGCCCCTAATACACGACATCATATTGTGACCTATCACGGCCATAGAAACTTCTCCCCTTAATACTAAGCGTAGGGCCTTGTAATCGTGCGTAAAAGCTGAATTCAAATCTAATATCCTGAGAAATACTGTTCATATAGAGGCTTGCCGGCTGATAGGTTTGAGTGCAGTGCAGTGCAGTGCTTGTTTCCTATCTTTGTATGTTGACAAGTGCTAGCGATTGTGAACTAAAATGTTGCTGATTTGCAAAGACCAAACATTTAACCATTTTAACTATAATACCATCTAATATTGATAACCTTAGCTTTTAACACTAGCTAGTCCAATATAGAGCAAAAGATGGCCCTCATGGATAGTCTATTTGTGAGCGAAAGCGTGTTTTAGGTAAGTATGTCATGCCCATGGATATGAAGTTGGTCAATTGAACTTTTGACAATTATTGTCGCATTTTAGAGGCAAGTTTGCGTAAGGAGAGTAGTTGCGAAATCTAGGTAGTTGGCCTGATTACATTAATAAGATCCGTAAAAGGAAGGCGGTGAACAACCCCACGTTTATTTCTGCCGTCTCAGTGAGCGTAAGTATTAGGTATTGGTAGGCGGGGCATTAAACCGAGAGCATTGTATCTGCCTCGGGGACTTTATCGAGCACTTTATTACCATCACTCACTGTTGGCACTCCCTCAAACGAGAAAGGACTTGTATCTTGTGTCGCATAACCGTAATACTGAACCAGTTCCTTTGGGTTGCCTGACTAACCGAGCTGGCTTTTTTTACCCGATTCAGTTATTCCATTCATTGATGATTGCGACGAGATAAGATAAGACCGGCACGATGGTGAACATCACAGAGAAGATCAAGGAGTAAGTGATAAGAAGACCACAACAGGATATGGAACCAATGCTAACGATGCTAGGATCGAGGATGAGATGAGGAGGACTCAGAGTAAGCATTCGGAATCCATCGCCTGGGGGGCAACCCGCTAGTCTCTTCACGACGAATCTCGTGGCGCTCGGTATGTCATCTGTCCACGTTGTTCTTCGCTGTGCCATGAGATATTCTTGTGGAAGGGCTGGATGGCTGCTTCCCGGGCGATGGATAGTGAAGTGACTGATGCCAATTTCTGACATAGCAGTCGCAATATAGAGAACAAGGCAACAGGTAAGCCTAGAAATCTGACAGTTTGAGGGCGATTGTTTGAGTTATAATATTGACGCTGTTCTAGAGTATCACCTTGGTCTTCTGAAAGGGTATAGACTCTAGAAATTGTGTCCCAAAAAATTGCGGCTAAGTTTGTCAAATAGAAAGCTCGCGCGACTTCGAGCGCAATTGCTCGAACCCGGCCCTGGTGCTGGCGGTGGTGGTGGCTCTGGTTTCGATGTGAGCAAGAGCGGAGATGCGAGAATAGCGCTCGTCGGATTTCCATCAGTGGGAAAGTCAACGTTTCTATCGAAGGTCACCAAAACGAGGTCGGAAGTAGCCTCCTACGCTTTCACGACGTTAACGGCTATTCCGGGCGTACTCGAGTATGGCGGCGCCGAAATTCAGTTGCTGGATCTGCCGGGAATCATCGAGGGTGCTGCGGAAGGTAAGGGAAGAGGGCGACAAGTTATTTCGGCCGCAAAGACGAGCGATTTGATTCTCATGGTTCTTGATGCGACGAAGAAAGCAGAACAACGCGCGCTTCTAGAGGCCGAACTGGAGGCGGTTGGAATTAGGTTAAATAGAGAACCACCGTACGAAACACCTCCCTTGGGCACATTTTCAATCGAAAGACCAACGCTGACTGACTTAGGAACATATACCTAAAAGCCAAAAAGGCTGGCGGTATGAAAATAACCTTCCAGAACCCGCCAAAGAGGCTGGACGAGAAGATGGTGTTCAACATCTTACGAGACTATAAGATACTGAACTGCGAGGTGCTGGTGCGCGACGACGAAGCGACGGTGGACGACCTAATCGATGTGATTATGAAGGACCACCGCAAGTACATCAAGTGTCTGTATGTGTACAACAAGATCGACAGCGTGTCGCTCGATTTCTTGGACCGCTTGGCACGTGAGCCACAGACCGCCGTCATGAGTTGCGAACTCGATCTCGGCGTTCAAGACGTTGTCGACCGTTGCTGGCAGGAACTCCGCCTTATTCGCATATATACCAAGCGTAAGGGTGTTGACCCCGACTTCGGCGAGGCTCTCATTGTCCGCAGTGGCAGCACTATCGAAGATGTCTGCGATCGAATCCACCGCACATTGAAGGAGACCTATAAGTATGCATTGGTTTGGGGTGCGAGCGCACGTCATGTGCCCCAGCGCGTCGGACTAGGCCATGTCGTGGCCGACGAGGATGTAGTCTATATAGTTAGTGCATTCAAGGCTTAGCTTAGGGAACGTTTCTTGATAGATCGATGCATTACCTTCCAAAATTCAGCAATCGAGACGAAATGTGGATCCGGCAATCACCAACAGGGGAGAGCGTAGCATCTCGTGAGTCATGCGTGTGTGCGTATTCATCATATAAAATCGTCAGATACCTCTCTCTCTGAGGGAGAGAGAAGTTTCGCAATGGAGGCTATTACAATGTTCCCTATCAGCCCACTTTCCTCGATTCCTTTCCTTTCCCTATCCCGCAAAACGCCATGAAACCCGTGAGTACCCTTTTCTCCGCGTAAAGACAATCATTTCCCGCCACCACCAGCGTCATCACGGAAAGCGTCGTCCGCCTAGGGAAGTCTAGTCCGGTAATAAAAGGAGGCTGCTAAAATGACAAGAGGAGAAACAAATTGTTGGTACAATGAATGAATGAATGGGGTAGATCCGAAATCCAGAATCCAGATTAGATAGATGGCTTCCATCCATGGCCTGACGGGTGGTTCAACACTAGGCAGTCTGTTGTTGGTTGCCGTTTGTCGACGAGGACGGCTCAGCGTTTCTGGCGCCGAACACGTTCTCGCCGACGAACTTCTTAGCTGACGCCTGGGCGAAGAGCGACTTTGGCTTGGCCCTGCAGAGGGGGAAGTCGAATGCGTTAGCCGGTATGCATCCAAACGTAGAAGAATCATGCGTGAACTTACTTTCCGGCATGGCGGCTCTTGAGAGCGTTGAGCTTGGCGGTGCAGGGGCTCATGATGTTGTCCGATGGAGAGACGTACTGCTGCTTAGAACTACAGGTGCCAGAGGCGTCGGGGTCAGCAGGGAGTCCGGCAAGTGTTTTCCTGATCATCTGGGAGGAAGAGAAGGGAGAGGATGGTGGTGGTGCCAGCGAGGGTTTCACGACGGCGGAGATGATGGTCATGGTTCCAAGGCCAGAGCCAGAGGATGCGCCAACGGCGGGATGGGATGTGGTGCTAGTGGCAGTGTGGCCGTACTTCTCTTCCTCCATCTTGGACTTGAACACCTGGCGGTGGTACTCCATGCTTTTGATGTCGGCCTTGTTGGCTCCGGTTCCTGCTGAGTTCAGGCTGGTGTTGGCGTCCTTCTCGGACAGAGCATTGGCGGGACCCATGGCGCTGAGATAGGATGTGATGGTTGTAGATATTGTGTGCAAGAAGCTTGATGTGCGTAACTTGAGTGGACTGTAAGCGATGAAGGCTTATGGACAAGATATGATGGAGATATTCCAATCTTAAATAAAGACCAAGGCTGAGGGAGATTCCCTTTATCAATACCATCAAGAATTAAGGTTTGGGTCCACTCATGACGCGGTTGCTTCTAGATAAAAATCTCGAACTGGGCTTTCCGAAAGTCAACAATGCCGGTTGCTACGGGGCAACGGGCTATATGTGGAGTGGGGTACCTTAATGTTTGCGGTAGTTTGCCCAGGGTTTAGTGAGCTATCCTGCGCTATCCCCACATCAGCTCGCAATCTTTAGTTACAGATTCATGCATTCACTCCCTCCTGTCAAACCATATTCGGTCGTCCTCGCAACCATGAAGCATTTCAACAACTCACTTCATGCATCCACTATAAGATGAGTCACATAAGTTCGCAAACCTCTCCATTGCTTATTAGCCTAGTCCCATACTATCGGGATATCCGAGATGTATTGCAACACAATTATGATAGCAAACTACCAATTTACCACCGAACAACAAACTCTAGCTTTGTTTTGCTATCTCCTCTGCTAAGCTACATTCAAATGTTAATAATTTACACCTTGTAATACGAGATCGTTTGCTAAACTGTGTTTGTTTATAACTTGTGTTTGATGTTTGTGCCGGGTTGGAAACGCTGTACCGCATGCTGCTTCAGTAACTGCTCAGTTTTCTGCTTTTGACTTTGGATTTTCTGCGCAACTTCTGTTCCCCTCCTGTTTTCATTGCGACCCATCTGCTGCAGATGAACTTCATCAGGGCCGTCTGCTAGCCTTAACGTTCGGATTTGCGCCCACATGTTGGCAAGCGGCGTGTCCTGGCTCACACCGGCACCACCGAACGCCTGCACAGCTCGGTCGATGACTGTTAGGGCCATCTGGGGGATGAGGACCTTCGCCTGGGCGATCTCCTTGAGGCTGGCCTTTGGGCCAAGGTCGTCCATTCGCACTGCTGCGTTCAACACAACTAAGCGAGCAGCATCGATCTCGATACGGGATTTCGCCACCCACTCAAGGATAACACCATGCTCCTTCAGCTGCTTGCCGAATGGCGTCTTCTTTGGGTCGTTGATTCTCATCAACATCCATTCTAGCGCTCTCTCAGCAGCCCCAATGCTTCGCATAGCGTGGTGGATACGACCAGGACCAAGACGGCCTTGAATGATCTCGAAACCTCGGCCCTCGCCGAGCACAAGGTTGGCCGCAGGAACTCGGACGTTATCAAACGAAATATGGCCATGCCCATGGGGTGCATCGTCGTAACCGTAAACATTTAGCATCCGGTGGATTGTGATGCCCTTAGTGCCGGCAGGGACAATAATGACGGATTGCTGCTTGTAAGGGTCTTTGTTGTTTGGGTCAGACTTGCCCATAACAATGTAGACCTTGCATCGTGGGTCGCCCGCGCCACTTGACCACCATTTCTGTGTTTTGATTAGCAATACTCGCACAGACGTTGGAGAGACGGTCTAACCGATCCATTGAGGACGTATTCATCACCCTCCTTCCTCATGTTTAATTGAATATTCCTGGCATCAGAGGAGGCAATATCCGGCTCTGTCATGAGGAAGGCGGACCTGATTTCTCCATCCAACAAGGGCTTGAGCCATTTTGCCTTCTGGGCCTCGTTGCCGTACTTGGCCAACACTTCCATGTTGCCTGTATCAGGGGCGGCGCAGTTGGTGGCTTCCGATCCTGTCCTTGACTTGCCTAACCATTCAGCCATAAGTCCATATTCCAAATTCGTGTATCCTGGTGACTCCTTGTAGTGGCCCTTAGGCAAGAACATATTCCAAAGGCCCAGCGCCTTTGCTTTCGCTTTTAATTCTTCGATAATAGGTGGGTGAGATTCCCATCGTGCCGCACCCTCACCGATCTGGGCTTCGAGGACTGGATCTGCCCTGTACACGGTAATCATGTTAGAATGGGCAGAACCATCTATTATGCAACTTGAAGCTTACGGGATGCATTCTTCCTCCACAAACTTGGCAACAAGGTCTAATTGCCTCTTCGCTTTGTCGCTAACACGACTGGCGACCTATGTCTCATCCATTAGCTTAATAAGATTGACCCAGTTATGGTAGGAAAGTAGCATACAAGATCAGGAATCTGAGCGGACATTGTGCTGGATTATCTAGACTTTTTCGGTACGATGTTATTCGAATGGAAGAGGCCAATTCAATGGACAGAAATGGTTTTGGACACTCGTAACAGCTCCCATTGACATAAACAGTAAAATTGAAACAACAGCTCCAGGAAAAGCCAACCGAGGCCAGATGCACCGGCGTAGCCGAGGTCCTACAGGGGCTACAGCGGGGTAGCTTTACTGGAGTTGGGAGAGTTCGGTGATATTGCAGGGTTCAGACAGCACTAACCATCATACGATCCGGGGGATAAGGCCGCCTAGATTGGGGAAGCTGCCTCGACCACTTAGAGTACTTGTTACCTAACCTTATTCTGTACTTAATCGGCGGATCCATATCTAAAGATGTCGGTCCCTGTTAGATGCAAAGATTTGATAAGCGCAAATCTGTAGAGAGATAAGAATAACAAAAGGGGGTTATTCGTATATTATGCTTATTGCGGCGACGGGACCTGGACAGTAAATTTACCATAGCCTTAGTGTTCAGCCTTGTCAAATCAACAACCACCCCATTCTCTCTTCCTTCGATAATCCGACTTCTTAGTCACTGACTACGATTCGCTTGCAGCCTAGCAATCAAGCACAAACGCACCGGTTCATATCTAGATGTCGGAAGAAACGGCGCTGATTCCGGCGCAAACAGGCGAAGTCGCCGCGCCGGCGCCCAAGAAAGTCAAGAAAATCATCAGGAAGAAGAAGCCTGCACGCCCGCAGGTTGACGCGGACTTTATCAAATCGGAGCCGCCACCGCAGACGGGAAATATATTCAACATATGGTATAACAAATGGTCCGGAGGTGATAGAGAGGACAAGTACCTCGCTCAGACCGCGGCAAAGGGGCGCTGCAACGTTCAGAAGGACAGTGGCTTTACACGCGCTGATAAAATCGCTGGCTCATATTTCTGTCTCTTCTTCGCGGTATGTACTTGGAATCATTTTGAGAATTCTAGCACTTCTGCAACTACTAACCTTTGATTTCAAACAGAGAGGTATATGCCCCAGGGGCCAAGATTGCGAATATCTACACCGGTTACCCAACCTGCACGATTTGTTCAATCCAAATGTGGACTGTTTCGGTCGCGACAAACATTCGGATTACAGGGATGACATGGGTGGTACGGGAAGTTTCATGCGGACGAATCGTACAATCTATGTGGGACGCATCCATGTCACCGATGATATAGGTACGCCACCTAGATTTACGAGACGATGAATGCCGAGCTAATACATATTCTAGAGGAGATCGTGAGCCGTCACTTTGCCGAATGGGGGCAGGTCGAACGCATTCGCGTACTCAATACAAGAGGCGTGGCGTTCATTACATACACAAACGAAGCGAATGCGCAGTTCGCTAAAGAAGCCATGGCACACCAGTCTCTGGACCATAACGAGATCCTCAACGTACGATGGGCGACGACCGACCCCAATCCGATGGCGCAGGCGAGAGAAGCGAGACGAATCGAGGAGCAAGCTGCGGAGGCAATCCGACGGGCGCTGCCGGCAGAATTTGTAGCTGAAATCGAAGGTCGGGATCCTGAGGCTAGGAAACGGAGAAAGATCGAGAGCGGATTTGGCCTTGAAGGATATGAAGCCCCGGACGACATCTATTTCGCACGGGGTGCGCAGGCGGTCAACCCAGTTGGAAGGCAAGGCTACGAGTTAGAGCATGAGCAGCGACTAATGATTGAAAGCGGCGAAGCTAGTAGTGCTGATAATGGCGCTTTCTCAGGAGAGGCGGGTAGGCAACCAGAGGAAGCCCAGGGTGGCATATTGTCGAGCAGTACATTAGAGGCCCTGAAGACGGCCAAGGTCAAAACAGCACCGAAAGAAAAGACAACAGCGGCTTCTGGGCCGTTGGTGGCTTATGGCAGCGATAGTGATGATGACGAATAGTTGAACTAGTTTTATTAGGCGAGCATATATACCCTGACATGATTGCTACCTCGCCAAAAATATATATATATCCATTCGCTTCTACATATTCGTGATGTAGAAGATGGCAAGACAAGCGATAAATTACGTAGTAAAGCAAATATCCGTTTATAGTCACACTGCCTTAAAAGTTAAGCCATCAGATCAGCCACCCCTTTCTTCTCGCATTCAGCTATTGAAAATCCTGGAATACAACATCTCATGTCTCCCAATCCAGAGGTCCATAACCGGGACGCTCTGCCCAGCCTCTTCCACAGGGACGTCCCACTCCCGCTGGATCATGTCCGCGATCAAGACCTGCAACTCGCCACCTGCAAGTACCTTCTGCGCCTGGTAGGGGCCGAACATGCTGGCGCGCACGGCGGCAGAAACCAGGGCCTTGGCGTGGCTGAACAGGAACACATAGGCCGTCTGTCGTAGTGAGAGCCCGAGGAGTTGTGCCACTGCCCCGAACAAGGGCGCCAGGTGCGCAGATACCAGAGGAGGTAGTATATCAGCGGCGTTTTCGACTTCTCCTGTCTTCTTCCTGCCGCCATTTTGCCTAGAGGAGAAGGAGGAGGAGGAGCGCCGCAGCGCCGCGGAAAACGCCTCAAGCGCCCCTCGCCCCTCGACGGACACGGCGGTCGAGGGCGCAAGGCTCTTCTCCCAGATAGATAGCAGCGCGCGGCCCTGCGCGATCGACGCCCGCCGGCCGACGGCGCAGATGATGCTCGCGTCTAGGACATCGTCGAGCTCTGCGATGGTGGCCGGGTCGCGGTGCGCGGCTAGTACGAACGGGAGCGAGGTGCTTGCGTACGAGGAGAGAGATAATGGCAGGAAGGAGGCGAAGGAGGGCTTATACAACAGCGCGGATGCGGACGATGGAGATCGCGCGTGCGCTAGGTATGACTCGAGCCCTGAGCTGAAGGCGAATGAACCTAGGGGCAGGGCCGAGTCTGAGAGCAGGAGGAGGTAGTGGTGTGACGAGTCTGGAATTGGCGGCGTTGGACTGGGTGTTGGCATTGAAGGTGTATGATGAGAGCTTGAGTCTGTGTCTGCTGCTCGTCTCTTGGTGTTTAGTCTGGCCTTCGCTTCCGCGAGCTGAGACTCCAGCTTTGCGATTTTATTTTCAAGTTGCGATTCGTCATCATGGTTTGTAAAGACTTCACTCATCGTCGCATTCTTCAACAAATATTCAAGCTTATCATGGTCGCAACTGTGATTGAGAGCCAAGATTGATCTGGGTATTTCAATTTAACAAGGGCCAGTGGATGAGGCCGATATTCCCCACAAACGCCGCCCTGTAGTCGACAACAACCTGAACCTTCCAACACCGAAATCCCAACCTGATGCCATCTTTCCACATGTGAACATGTAACGCCCAACACCTAATCTGTAGCCAATTCAAGCGCTTGTGCAACTTCCGTAAAAAAAACCTCATGGTCTCACATTTTCTTTGTCGAGACTCTGTCCGCTTGCCTTCCGCCTCTCCAATTTCTTCTGTTCAAGCCGAGCTCGAGCGGCAGCTAGCCGCTCAGCAGGCAAAGTACACCGCGACGTGTTTCCTAATGCGCTGCGATCCGCCGAAGGACCCCCAAGACGTGAGAATCGGTCTTGCACCAGATCAATGGCTGGTGCGTCACTTGATGACACTGCGCGTGTAGTTGATAGGGGCTTTGATCGACGGGACGGCTGGTCTGTAGCGCTCTGCGTAATCGCCTCGTCCTCCGCAAGAGACGTAGTCCGCGTGCTTTCTACCCTTCCGCCATTGTCGTTTTGGTTGCGATCCGTTGTGGAGGCGTCATTCGTCTTCGACAGCTGGCTTCTGCGCAATCGCTTTCTCGTCGATCCATTGACTCGATCAGAGAGTACATCTGATGTCACCCTCCGGCCAACATCAAGAGGTTCTTTATTGGCGGTTTGTCGAGACGACGAAGAACTCACACCCCTCGTGAGAGGCTTTGAATCGAGTTTCTCAGAAACTACCTCCTCGTTTCTGTCTTTGGCGAGGTCGAATAGGGGAATGTCAGCTGTCCAGTCGGTCAGAAGACCATCGCCGCGCTCTGTAATCGCGGCAGCTTCCATGTCTTGGACTTTCTTCTCTAATTCGCCAATTTTGGTATTCTTGTCTTGCAGTACCTGCAAGGCTTCAGAAGTCCTAGACTTGGCATCTCTTTTTAGGGTCTCATAATCCCTCTTCAGCTTTCTTATCTCTGCGTCCTTTTGCCGCGACTCGTCTTTGACTTCGCGCAATTGCTTCTCCAATCGCTCAACCCGTGCTGATTCAGATCCTCCTGTAGCTACCTGGGCCTCGAGCTCCGCTACTCGTTCTCGAGATGTTGCCAAGCTAGACTTCAAACGTTTAACTTCATCGCGAAGTCGATCCAGTTGCCGCAGCTCAGTTCGTGCTTTTCTGAGCTCTCGACTAATTTCTAGAATATTCTGCTCCGTCCGAGGTGACGTATCGATGCGATGGTTGATCGACTCGCTGGAAGTCATCTTGGCGATCTGTGCTTCCATCTCAGCCACCTTGGCCTGCGCTTCCTTCAGTTTCTGGCTCAAGCGGCTAGCTTCCATATCCTTCTTGGCAGCATAGGATTTCGCGTTTGCCTTGTACTTAACTAGTTGTTCGATATCGGACTTGGCCTCTTCGCGATATCGGGACCACTCAGCCTTCCAGTACTTTCCCGACTCTGAGTGGGGCTCATTAAGATCCACGGTCAGGTCGTGATGGCACCAATTATCTTCATCCTCCCATTCTCCCTCGTCTTCACTGTCATCCTCCGGCTCCTCTACTTGTGGCTTCGTTGGGCGAGTATTTTCCAAAGCCCGCTGTAGTGTTGTCTTCTTCCGCAGCCGGTCGCTACGGGCGGAACAGGGACTTGAGTCGACATTGTTATTAGTCTTGACATCTCTGCCGAAGGAAACACGCTTTCGACGCGATGTCCCAGTCCCAGGTGTCAACAGTATACTGTTGAGTTTCGTAGGTGATTTCGTAGGTGATCTGGTGTCTGTCGGAACTGTGGTCGCAGCAGTTGTTGTGTTTAATGCACGTTCGACGCGTTCGACCTTGTTTGGCTTCATCGCGGCAGGTTGAGCCTCCATTGTCTCGGGTTGACCCCAGATGGCGTTTCTGATTGCGCGTGCTGCGAATACTGGCGCGGGCGTGTCTGGCACGTCAATTTGTGTCGTGTCCTCTGTGTACAGTTAGCAAGCAAGCAATGGGACGGTTGTAGAGTAGTCTAAGTACCTCCGCCTTGAGGCGCGTCACGGAGTCCTGTGGCTCCTTGAAAGCCCTTTTTGAGAGCCCAGCTAAGCATAGTGCTGCTCTGTTTTGTCCGATTTAGTCAGTGGAGTTGATTGATACAACGTGCATTGACGATTGCGTTGTTGTGTTCATTTGAGTGTGGAATTGGTTAAGTTGGTCGGAAGCTGTCGAGTGAGTAGGTTGATGTGTATATACAGCAATAGATAAAGTTGCCTTTAGACCCACGCTGCCTAGCAACTATCACCTTTCTGTTTACTTTCCAGAGGGGTGTCGTCACTAACGCGGTACAACCCGTGATTTTTTTAGGTGCTGGGACTGGGGTCCCCTGCAATGCGCCCACCGCCTGCCGCCTGCCGCCCGCCGCCACAGCTGGCATTCTTTGGGTGCAGTTCTGCGTACCTGGTTGGCTCTTGCATATGGGCCTCCACCCACCTTCGAAGCTTGTTGAGTCAAACAAGGACTGGAGAAAATCAGTCACTTACCATCCAATTATCCCTAGATATACCCTATTGTCGCTGCTGCAAAATGGCCCTAGGTCAGTAAAGACGCACAGCTTCGGCTGTGATTGTCTGCTCTGTTCGCCCAAATCTTCCCGGACCGAACATTATCAATACTGCCTACTCACCCTGATGTTAAGTCAACATGGCGTGGAAGACACCTGGACCGTGGAAAGTGCCTCAGCAGCCCAACTCTAAGAGACATGATGACTCAAACCCCCCCGGGCTACCGCCCACCAGTCCGGACGCTGGTCCCAAGACGCACTACATTGATACTCAAAACGAGGAGATCATGGTCCTCAAAGCCATCTACGGCGACGACTATGTTGAACACAAAGCTGCCAACACTGCCTGGAAAAAGTCGGAACCCTCGTTCGACATTCGTGTCAAGGCTCTCTCAAACGAGGATATAGCTGTGACTCTGAGTGTTGTTCTTACAGCTACCTACCCCAAATCTGTGCCTCTGCTGAGCCTGAAGGATGATGCATCACTCAACGAGTCAACCCTGTTTAAGTTACAGAAGTTCATAGAAACTAAGCCGAGAGCGATAGTCGCTTTGCAGCAGGCTGAGCCCATGATCCATGAGTTGGCTCAGGGCTTGCAGGACATACTGGAAGATGCTGCTCTAATCAAAGCCCAGGGACTCGAACTGCCCTCTCTGGAAGAAGAGCGGGCCGCTCACGAGACTGAACTCGCCAGGCAGGCTTTAGAACAGCAACAAGAAGAAGAGCGCAAAAGACATGATGCCATAAGAGAGGAGGAACGGGCAATGCAAGACATGCTACAACAAGAGGTCGACCGGCAACGACTCAAGGCCAAGGAATCCAAGAGACGTCAGAAGCCTCTGACTATGTCTAGCAGCTATCCACAAATTACTGCTGATTATGGAGAAAGCAGGGTTGAGTTTGACCAACCTAGTGAGATTACTGACTTGTCTGGCAAGGTCTTTCACTTCAATACCGTTATTGGCAAGACCGTATTACGAGAGGGTCCGATGTCAACTACGTACCGCGTATGGCCTGCCCTAGCCGGCGTTCATGACTGTCACGGTCTTGCTTTGAAAGAATTCGAGCTGCGATCCCCGTCCAAGGACTCTGCTCAGTTCAAAAGCCAATTACAAGCATTGGAAAATCTTCTGGAATCTGTGAGAAAAATATCACATCGAAACATTGCAACCCTACTAAACTACCGCATCGATCCCATGTATATTGATGATGAGTCGGCCTCGGCTGGTTGGGTGGCTCGTATTTTGACCCCTTTGGCTGACAAGGGCCCCCTTGGCGAACTTATCGAACTAGCTGGTCATCTTCAAGTTGGCAAAGTCCGCTCATGGACTGCAGATCTTCTCAATGCATTGGGGTTTCTACATAGCCATGGTATTGTTCATCAGGATATTCATCCTAACAATATTCTCCTCTTTCGAGAAGCTACAGGTAACATTGTCCCCAAGCTCTCTGACGTCGCATATCAGAGAGAAATGCATGCCATATGTCGCAAGTCTAATTCAGTCTCTTCTGTGAACTCGGCGAGATCCTCGTACTGGTTACCCCCTGAAGTCGCGGGCAACTCAAAACCACACTTTACTCAAAAGTCGGATGTGTGGGACTTTGGTGTTGTATTCTTGCAGATGATCTTTGGCTTAGATGTATTTCAAAAGTACCAGTCCCCGACTGCTCTCATCGAGTCTATCTCTCTGTCTAGTTCTTGCCATGAGCTGGTGGCAAGATTCTTCAAACTGGATCCGAAGAAGCGACCACGAGCATTCGAGCTGAGTTCAAGTGAATTCCTCGCGACTGATGCGCCGGTAGTGGTTGAGGAATCTCCTACTTCCTTACCTCGCTCGCAGTCACTAAGCTCTATACCGCAAATTTTACCCCTGAGACTGAGACGCGATTCTACCGCTCAGTACAATGCATCCTCCCGCTACCGGGAAGATTTTGTTGAGGAAGGTCGCTTGGGTAAGGGAGGATTTGGGGAGGTTGTCAAAGCAAGGAAGAAGCTTGATGGTCAGATATATGCTATCAAGAAGATTACGCAGCGCTCACAATCAAGTCTTACCGAGATTTTGAAGGAAGTCCGGTTGCTATCTCAGCTTAGCCATCCTGCTGTCGTGAGATACTATAATACGTGGCTGGAGGAAATACCAGATTTTTCAGATACTGATGGTGAAACTTCCACCGACTATCACGGCACTGATGGGTCTAAAGGCACAGTAGCAACACAAGACTTAGATATACAATTTGCTGCCAGCACTGGTGGATTGGATTTCATATCCTCAAGTCATCCCAATATCGAGTTTGGCTACGACGATTCGGGAAGCGAAGATGAGGACGAACTGGGTCAGGACGGGCATAACGACAATGACTCTGAAGATGAATCCGATGTTGATGACTCTACCAGCGATCCACTAGCAGGCATGCCATCCCCGGTAAGGGTCCGCAGCGAGCAAAGAGGGTTCAGGACTGTCATGTATATATCCATGGAATATTGTGACAAACGGGTGAGTGATGAGGTGTCTGTAGATCATATCTCGCATTAGGCCACCTCTCTGAACTGACTCATCCTCTTTCCAGACGTTACGAGATCTGATCCAACGCAATCTTTGGAAGGAAATGGAAGAGGTTTGGCGTCTGTTTCGACAGACGCTAGAAGGGTTGGCACATATCCACGGCCTAAATATTGTCCATCGGGATCTGAAGCCAGAGAATATCTTCATCGGGCTGGGGCCTGATGGTGTTCACAATGTCAAAATTGGTGACTTTGGCTTGGCTACCACCGGTCATTTTGCGGTAGACAAGGCTATCTCAGCCAATGTGGAATCAAGTGATTTAACAAGAAGTGTTGGAACATCTTACTACGTGGCACCCGAGGTTCGCCGGCAGAGTAGCGGGTCATACACATCTAAAGTCGACGTAAGTACCGCTCTGTGATTCAACTATTTAGCTCATCAGCTCATTGGACTTGAACCTAGATGTACTCCCTAGGCATCATCTTTTTTGAGATGTGTTATTACTCTATTAGTGGCATGGAAAGAGCAGATAAACTAGGTAAATTAGGCCAATATGGCCAATTACCTGATGATTTCCAGCCTGGTAATCTGGCCCCTGCAGACATTGTGCAGTCGCTTGTGACGCACGATGTCAAAGCACGCCCTTCCAGTATAGAGCTCTTACGGAGTGGCAAGTTACCCATCCAAATGGAGAATGAGACGACGCGCCGAGCGCTTGCAAGCCTTACAAGCACCAGCTCCCCTTACTATCCGAAGGTGGTCTCGACGTTGTTTGCTGCGCCTCTAGAGCCAACGAAGGATTTTGCTTGGGACATGTCCGCTCCATGCCCTGCCACTGCCGAATTACTATACCGCGGCATAGTAAAAGAAGAGTTGACATCAATATTTCGCCGACATGGCGCGGTCGAGGCTCCTAGAAGCTCCCTCTATCCACGCTCATCTCATTACTCTGCCAGCCAGAATATTGTGCAGCTTCTTGACCAGAATGGAACAGTGGTACAACTTCCATTCGATCTGATGCTAGGGAATGCTCGTCTGCTAGCTAAGCAATCCCATCCTCCAGAAACCCGCCGGTCTTTCACATTTGGACATGTTTATCGTGATAGGCATAGTGGGGGCCAACCACAAATGATTGGCGAAGTTGATTTTGATATCACTTCGGCAGACACTCTGGACTTAGCGTTAAAAGAAGCCGAAGTTATCAAGGTCTTAGATGAGATCATCGAGACATTTCCAAGTACATCATCTATGTGCTTTCACCTAGGCCACTCAGATCTCTTGCAGCTGATCTTCGATTATTGTAATATCGACTTAAGCTCGAGGCAGGCAGTAGCAGAGTCCCTTACCAAGCTAAACATCCATTCGTTCACTTTCCAGAAGATTCGAGCCGAGTTGCGATCGCCTCTGATTGGGATATCAGCTACAAGTATTGAAGATCTACGTCGCTTCGACTTTCGGGGTACGTATAGTCGCTTTGTTTTTAATGCGTTCTATATACTAAAGATTTACTAGATACACCTACAAAGGCATTCGCAAAGTTGAAGACACTTTTTGAAGGCACTCCGTTATATCAACAGTTGCATGCAACTATTGCTCATTTGAAAGGGGTGATTGAATACACAAAACGTCTAGGCGTTCATGCCAAAATATACATAAATCCTTTGAGTAGCATCAAAGCTAATTTCTTTGTTGGAGGTATTTTATTTCAATGCCTTTACGACAAGAAATTCAAGGACGTTTTTGCGGCCGGTGGTCGATATGATAGTCTGATAAGGGCACATCGTCCCAAGATTGGCAGTCAGGGCGAAGGACCCCATGCAGTCGGCTTCAGTTTAGCCTGGGAGAAACTGGCGAGATTACCAAAGTCAGCCTCCAAGGTTTTCCTAAAGAAACCCGAAGAGGAACATCAAGGCGTTTTCAACACTAAACGAGTAAGTCATATCCTTACATCCGAGCAAGGCTTGTTAATAACATGACGTAGTGTGATGTACTCGTTGCAAGCTTTGATGCGCATACCCTACGGACTACTGGTATCGAAATTGTGTCTACATTATGGAGTCATGAGATAAGCGCTGAGCTTGCTCGAGATTCTCGTTCACCAGAAGAGCTTATCTCCAGAAATCGAGACGAGTCGTATTCATGGATTGTCATAATCAAACACGACACCCTGAAAGTCAGAACAATGGATCGTAAAGACGTACCGGACGTCGAAATCGCAATAACTGAGCTTCTACCATGGCTCAGAGTTGCACTCCGTGAACGCGGGTCTCGCCTCCAAGTATTGCTACACAAGCAGACCGAGGCAACGGGAAGCGCAGCATCGCCTTCTCAAGGAGCCACTGTTACGCATAATCCTGGACAGGAAGTGCGTGTCCTCGTGGCTGCCACTAGGTCCAAGAAATTTAATCGTCAGACTGTTATCGAACAGGCCCAAATTAAGGCTGCGGGCTTAGTCCAAAACTTTCTAGACGGTCCAATCGCGGCTGTAGAAACGTCAGATCACATCCTCAATCTCATTCAGGGCACTGCTCTGTCAGAGGCTGAAAGTTGGCGCAAAGCGGAACAAGCAGTAGACAAGAACGAGAGAAGATATATGCGAGACGTGCATGATATGTTAGCCGGTTGGCGAGCAACGTGGGAACAGAAAGGCGGAAGCCGCCATGCCTTTGTCTACAATTTTAGGACGACGAAGTGTATTTACTACGATCTTAGCGCATGAGTGGTCCACCAGACCGCCATGGCAGAGACAGTACATGCAATGTAGGATAGCTCGAGCGAGAGTTCGGTTTGGACGTAGTTACGCAATATGATTGATGTCTAACGAGAGACGAATAGCTTCACAATTCAATTATACCTCCCATTTCACAGCCTATTGCTTCGATCTATTCTGATGCTTGTACCGGTGTGTCCTCTAACGAATGCATGAGCGTTCGAGCATATTCGAGACTCCAGTCGCTTGTACTTCGAACTCAAGCCATTGATTCTAGTAACGATATATGACTAGAATCACAGGCTCCTAAGAGCCTCAAGGCAGTATCTATTAGTCTTGGCCTGTAGCTTGTTGTAACTGACCCTTTAAAATTGATTGTCTCGGAACTTAAGCAACATGCTCTTTGTTTCTCATATACAATTCATACAATTCGTTTCTTTGTCTAGTTTTAAACACATAGTATAGTTCTAATCACACATATATACTCTCTGCTTTAATATAAATTGAACGATTAGCTTTAGTAAGTAATAATACAGTCACTCTCAACCCTCTATCCAGACTTTATCCCGACACAATTATCTCACGGCCTTTACGCAATAGAATAAGATGGCAGCATCTGATAGTAACGTTATCGACAATGCCAGCATCTCGCATCATACAATCGAAGACTTCGGTCTCACAAGAGAGCCTACGGCCTGGGAGCCCAAGGACACCTCATTCATAGATCCATACCTTGTGTATGCAAGTCTCAGCGAATCCTCATCACATCCCTCGGTTCCGGAATGGGGCAGCCACAAAATCACACTACCACAAGGCTCGAAGAGCCCAAAACTTCTAAACGGGTACGCAGTTTCTCCCTCGCATCACGCCTACGTGACATTTTGTGTGCAGCTAACGGCGACAGAAGCCCGCTCCTCACCACGGATCACGGCGATGCGCTATAGAGACATGATAGCGGATAACTACACATCCGCGTGCTGCTCACCCGCCGCCATGGCGAAGGTCCGCTGGCTTGGCGTAGCTAATATCCTGCACAAGGGCTCGCGGTCGGCTTTTAAACAAGTCTTCCAGCTGGCGGGCAGGAATATATTGTTGAGAGGGGAGGTGGAGGTTTGTCCGAATACTGATCTAAGAGATAACCCTAAGCTCCGGGACCTCCTCCTCAGAGACCCTTTTACGCGCGGCGTGCTTGCGCTGCTTCATCATCACGCGGGAGAGTTGGGACATGCCTTTGTGAGGCGGTTTGTCTTCATCAGTGAGGGGTATGAAGGCCACGAACACTCGGGCGATCCGTCCCCTCTCGAACTCCGGTTTAATCTCGTAGTCGAGCTTGGACGGCCTGGTGATGAGGGTGATGCTGAGGCTTCTGCAGTTGGTGGTTTGAAGGCACCTCTTGCGAACTTGTGAAAACTACGTCACATACATTGATTTAGATTGCACGTCTCGCTGTTGAAATGCTGAGCCTTTCCACTCCTTAAGATGACTACCAGTATTCAACTCAGCACCTTTTAAATGTAGAAATAGCTAAAGCTCATCCGTGACCACTTCTTATGCACTATGCAATCGAACGACTAATTTATTACCGCCAAAATCATACAAGAAAGGTACTCAATCGATAGAGGTAGACAAATATATATCTATGACTAGAGCGTACGGTATTTTCTTCTACGCTCGTACTTCTATAACAGTTGTCCTATGTAGAGTGAAGATATCGGACTTCCATGAGTTCAGCCTCGCCCAATAAGGCCCCTAATATATGGGAGGCACGTAAGCACTTCCGGCCTTAACAAACACTCGCCTAGATTCGACTAGATCTAGTACTTCTTCCATGTCCACTTTGATCCATGTCTTCATTAGCCCCCTTTTCAAGCCCGTTACAGCAACCAGCTCACCTCGCACTTGTTCTATCTGGACCTTTCTCGGATAGTCGTAGACAAAATAGCATTCTAGCTAAGCTCCGGTGTAAGTCTTCGCTCGAAGCAAAGGCTAGGCATAGAATGAAACGGCTGTAGTGGCCTTTCTAGCGTTCGTCGCCTTCCTTGAGGAGGAGGACGGGTTTGGCTCGAGAGGGTGATATTTCTTCAGTAGCGAGCGGATTTATGTAGGATGCCGTCTCGGCCTGGGGTTTGTTGCGAAACGAACATGCGCCTAGTTCGGCGAGAACTTGCGGCAAGCCTATCCCTTAACTTATCAATAGCCCATTGTTCAAACTGCGATATCAGTGGTTAGAGGGGGTAGCGTAAAAGTTGAGGCGGCAATGATACTCGATCTCTTCGTACATCGGGTCGGCGAACCAGTTCTTGTAGACATTGTGTTGGGAGGCAGGTGTGTTCATGTGATAAGTGGTATCGTGAGTCTATGTTACAAATTACAAGAGCCGACATATAGCTCATCTTTTCGTATCCCGTACAATATGATTCCCATCCAAGTAGCCAAAATGTACAGTTTATGTCATAATGTTACAAGTGCAGACTTGCTTCTGGTGGAGATTTGTTGTCCCAATACATCGCCCGTATACAACAATACCTTGCGCGTGCCCTACGCCTGGATGAGGAGCCAGAGCTTCCCCCTCGCTTTCCCAGACTCCGAAACAGACGTGCCTCTTTAATCCTCGTATCGAAGCTCATTTTAGCTCATTGATTTATTCTTGCTTCTGCTGGTCATTAGGCTCCGCGTCCGAAGCTAATAAAGTCTTTGGTTGCCTCCGAAAGACGTCTCCCCACTGAAGTGGCTCGTTCATACCTACCATATACATGGGCTGGCCTTCCGAAATCTGCGACTCTTTCTCTCTAAAAGCTCGACCTTTTTTAGTAAGCTTATCGAGATTCCCCTGGAACATCCCATACCACTCGGCCTCTTTATCTCCAGTATCGTAGAGGGCCTTGCGGCGTCGTTCTTTGAGTTGTTTATAGATTTTCTGTGCACGTGGCTGCTCCATTTCTTGGATCTCATATTCGACCGTCCACTTGTCTTGCTCCTGAAGTTTATCGGGCCGATCCACATAAGCACCGTTCACTTTATTCTTAATAGTCAAAGTCAGTGCAAGGAGCTCAGGTTCTTCGGTCTCATCAGGTTGAGCCTCTTTGTCGATAGCTGGCTGAGCTTGCTCTTTTTGAAGTTCTGGAGCGGAGGCTGCCTCACTTGACGTAGCGTCATCAATTGAAGCACCATCAACAGAAACAGATTCGGAACGCTGGTTTTGATCTGCTATCTCATCGTCGCCTTCCCCCTCAAGCTTCTCCATCTTAGATTGAGAAATGAGTCGTCCAAGAATACGTTCGAATTCTCTTAGTTTGGATGTATCATCCATAGGACTGTTCATGTCCGTATCAGAAACAGAACTTCCGTGAATCCTTTGAGCCATGCGCATAATAAGACTCTTCAGTGGCTGCAGGCTTGAAGATGCTCCTTCACCAGATTCCTTTGCCTCAATGTCGTTCTCGAGCTCATCTTCGTTTGCTTCCTCATCGTCATCCTCCTCCTCTTCCTCTTCCTCTTCCTCAACTTTTTCCTGAGTTTCCTTTTGTTCATTAATCAGGGAGCTGGCTGTCGTTGTTTTATCGATATGCCCATCGGCCGGAGCCAAGTGCTCTTCTGAAATATTCTCGATAGAAGCTGTCTGGGAACTATGGGGTTGGACCTCGCCAGCATCCCCCACAGCCTGCGCAGGTAAGTCTTCAGCAACTTTCTGCCCTAAATGCACACTTTCGAGGCCTTCCTCTGTCTCAGTCCCTCGATCTGGGGCGGAGGGGTCGCTGATTTTTGAGTGTAATGGCGCACCGAGAGAAGTCTGATCTGGCTCTTCTTGCGTTTGCACAGTAGCCTGCTCTTCGAGCTCATCTTCGTCAGCGATTACTTCCTCGTTTGGATTGATCACGGCTGTGTCTGCTTGGCTAGGCAGCGCGCGTCCTGCAAGAGCTCCCAGGAGGGCATTGACGTATTCACGCGACTCCGCTAGGGATCTGGCACGGAGAATACCACTTTGCTCCAATGCGTCTCCAATAGCTTCTCTTACTAGTCCGACTCCCCGCTCGTCGTCACCCATCGCCTCTTCGACCATCTGACGGGCCTCCTGCCAAGCGGTAAAACTATCTATCTCCCGAGTGGGTGAGGGCGCAGCTTGGTTAGGCTCCTCGTTCTCCACATCATCAGCCTCAGCCGCGCTTTCCACATCGTCCTTAGCAGCGCGTTTGACGAGGCCGAGGATGTCCTTCTCGAAAGCCTCGACGGAAGCCTTTCCAGCATTTTGCACGGCTGCTATCTCATCAGAGGTGGTAGGCTTAGCAAAGACATACATGAACGGGGCTCCCGTCGACGGCCTTGTCTCAAAGTGTAGTCGCAAGGATTGCTCCGGCCATTTTTGAGAGGCGCGGCTGAGGACCTCATTCAGCAGCTTCAAGCTGAGCTTGAACTCATGATCGCCCAGCAGCGTATTACTGGTTCCATGCAGGGCCAAATCCATTTCACTCAGAGGGATGTACTGGAACCCGAAAATGCGCTGGGTATTGTGGAATGCAACAAATATACCGTCCATTCGACCCATACGGACCTGAAGCGAGTATTTCAAAAAAGCAGATCGGATCATATCATAGTACTCTCGCTCGAAGGACTCCCACTGGCCAAATCGCTCTCGAATTTCGTAGCCGAGGCCTTTCTCATAGCCCTTTGCATCCATGCGAATAGAGATGACGGCACGAGTCTTGAGGTCAAACATGCCCGTCCCTGGCACCCTTGAATCGTAAGCATCAAGCTGTGATCGCATCATGAAATCCTGAAACCCCGTATAGTGGAATGCTTCCTCGGCATTTCGCTCTTCTTCTGTAATCTGATCCGAATTTCCGTGTCGATACCTCTCATACTCGTCTTTAGAAAGCGTCAAGAGCTTCTCCATTGATTTTCCCAGCATGCTCAGGATGTTGGCGGTGTCGAACTCTTTGTCAGCATCGATCGCGTAGGTACCATCCTTCCAGTGCAGAAATATCGCTGCAGGTGCTCTCATGATCCTGGTGTACCGCATTGATTCAGGCTGGAAGCTCCTGGACAACATGGACACATTTATGTCACGCCATGCAGAGAGGAGGTAGTGAAAATGGGCAAGCATGGAGGTCATGCTGGATGTTGATCCCGTGTATTTCTTTTGGTGTTCTTTCGCAATCGAGATCAGCGTCGTATCTTTCGACGACGTTACGTACTCTTTCAAAGCGTTGAAATCAAATTCATCGACGGGCATGATTTCCGAAAGATACGGATCAAAGTTGTAGACCCGGGAACGAGGATCTTGAAGGTGATACGTTCCAGGATTGAAGAGAACCCTCTCTAGGCCGTACGAAAGCGATGGGACATCTAACTGAGACATCTGGATTGGAACCAGCGACAATTGGCGGGGATCGATCTCGACGGGTACTTCACCGGGGGCAGTTGCCGGCTTGGTAGACGAAGCGCTCTCGCCCACGAATGACTTTGCCATCTCCGGAAACGGCACACCCAGATTCGCAGGCTTCACTTTTCCTGATTTTGTCTTGGTCTGTTCCAATAGCTTCATTTGCTTCGCCTGTGCTTTGGAGATCGCACGAGCCTTCCTGGTGCGTGCTAACGGATGCGCAGCCCCTATGCTAGATGCGCGGGGCTCGGCAGAGGAGGCATCGGATTCTGCCGCTTCAGTAGCGGGCACAGAGCTCTTGATCTTCCTGGACGAGGCGACCGGTGTACCAGCAGTCTTGGGGCGCTTGCCTTGCCCCTTCTCCGAACTCGACTTCTCTTTGGGCTTGGGCTTGGACTTGGGTTCGGTTGCAGCCGGCACCGACGTGTCGGGGGTCGGAATCGAGGTCGGTATCTGACTGACATCAAATAGATCTCCGCCGCGTGTGATGAGGACATTCTTCAGAGCCGAGAGAGCACCCTGAAGCACCTTCAGCTGGCGCTGAGCATCGGTTTCGAGGGATTCCTTGGGTTTCTTGGGCTGTGCAGGAGCTGCCCGCGAACCCTCCTTGCTGGACCCCTTCCTTTTCCTCTTCTTCCTTTTGGGCGACGACTCCGACGGCGGCTCGGTTGGTTCTGGTTTTATATCGGCTGCTGCACTTGAGGCGCTCGGCGTCGTGGCCTCCCGACATGGGACTGTGGTGCTGAGAAATCGAGCATGGTGACAAGCAACGCTACGTCGTTTGACGAAGGCTGACGGCGAGTGTGACGATACTAGACTTGAGACGCAGACATAAGAGCTGGGGAGACGACAGAGTCCGCGGCGGCCCAGTTGGAGCATGGCAAAAACAGTAACACTTCAGAGCAGAGGCAACTGCTGATGTAGCTGTTGAGTGGGCGCTTTTCAAAAAATATGAGATTTCCAATCGATCATACCCAGGTAAGCTGACAATAGATAATACAGTGATACTTAGTGGTTGTTTGCACCTAAGATTTAGGTACCTACATGGGGCCACAGAAAAAAAAATGCGCTGCTGCTTTGATTGGAGCTTTGCGATGCGTGCGATAAGATATGCACATAAGCACCTTGGGTTGCTCAAAGACTTAAGCACAAAGACACTTGGAGATCATTGCCAGGATGATGCCTGATAGCTTCATTAATTAAAATCGACAACGTCACAGTAACGCTAAAATCATAGCACGGTCCCTTCGTATCCCACATTCAAAGTTACTATACAATCTGGCGGCCGTAGCCTCATTTCCATCTACCCCCTCCAGTTAGGTACACTCACCCCGAACCTCTGCCTTTCCTCAAAGTTTCTCTTCACGACGTAGGGCCTTGATCCTTGTACGGCGTCAAGTGCATGTGCTCCCTCATCCTCGTCTTCCCAGGGGAGCCAGACATCGAATCTCTTTAGTCCTGTCATTTGCATGGGGATATCCATGAGTTCCGGCTCACGCGCCATGAACTCGTGCCGCCTATCACCAGACGCCCACACGACGACAACCAGACTTCTAAGTTGCTTCATGTCCACCAATGCTTTGAATACAGAGTTCCAATTGCACAGGGGTTCTGGAGCTGCAATCTCAAGCGAGAGATCCCACGCCTGCGGATGGCTGTCGTAATACTGCGAGTAGCCTCCGCTCAGATGAAACCCAATTTCGAGGCTGGTCATAGCGGCAACGCATTGGGGTAGCAGCAGCGTATCGGCCTGCGTGAAGAATTCGCTGCTGCTGCCGGCCGATCCGAACCCAAACCCAAACGTGTTTTCAGAGTACAGGAGGTTGATTGACTCCAGATATCTGTATTTCATTAGCATTTATAATCATCACGAGAGAGCAAAAAATATGAATCATGACTTACGATTGCCGACACAGTAGCGGTATATTCAGGAGCCCCCTCATCCTTCGCCAGTATGGACGTTGCATGTTCTGCTGCTGGGCTAGCTTTTCGTTCCTCACTGTCAGATAAATCTTCCGTCCGCCAATGGCGTATCGCCATATTTGAGCCCTGACTTCGGCAGGGAGGCAGAATAGATCGCTCTGTAGCTGCATCTCCGGCAACATCTCGTTTGTCGGTGTGCGTAGTGACCTGTCTATCGCAGTCGTCGACGACGACGTCCCTGGCTTGGTGGGCTCGGGAGGCGGTGATAGGATTCGATGTAGCTCCTCTATTTCGCGGGCCGTTAAAGGCTCGCTACACTTCCCGGATGCACTAAGGAGAGCTCGGGCTTCCGTTGTAGTCAACGTGTTCTCCTCGCACTTTTGCCGTAGATCTGTTAGTGTCTTGAAATCTCCACCTGATATTTGTTGAGAGAGACTCGATGAGTCTGACAGCTTCGGTGGACTGGTGTTGGGATCGTGTTGTTGTGAGTGGTCGGCGGGCTTGCGTCGACCCAGGCAACAACGTAGATAGTCCATGACCGCTATCGACGATTAGTATAAGTGAATGTGTGGAAGGTAGTCCGATGAGAAATATCCCGGCGAGACGTGGCGTTGATTAAGATGCCTAGTACGCCTACTTGGTCGTAGAACAAGACTCGAAGACGGGAGAGGGACCCGTCGCCAGTTAAAAGAAACATCTCGACTGGCAGGGTCGTGGCAGGTAGCTTGGTGACTTGGTGACTGGGCTTCCAGCTAAAACCGGTGAATAGCTGCAGCTAACAGGCTCGATAGCTTCTGGTCACATTCCGGGTTCCACTGCTACCTAATGAGCCAACCCACCGAAAGGCTTGCATGCATGATACCGACATGATTATAATTACACGGTAATCACAGCTAATGTAGCAGTGGAGGAGGCCAGATTCAGCTGCATGGTGCAAAAAAAAAAGTAAATAAAAGAGTTGCCCGCACCCGATACAGCTAAGGACCATGGCATTGTCACATTGTTGGTGCGCTGTTCCGGTTCTTTTGTCATAAATGACAGGAACGACAAGAAATGACAAGCTGGGACCCTGCACATCTCTGGAGAAGAGAGGAGGATTTGAGGATTATCGATCCTACGTCCCACCCGCAGCCGCAGTAGACAGGGTGTCCCCCAAATCCTGCCCAGCTCGTCGGTTCCATATGACTTAACTGCGTACTGACTCCCCCTGTCGTAGCGATCACGATAATGCCGATGCTTAATTAAACATGGTGGTTTTGAAGTTTTGTGGTTGGACGAAAAAGCAACTGCTAAAGAAATGCGCCATGATCCTCTACCTAGCGCTTATTGTCTTGTGGCTTGACCCATAAGTACCGTTCCACTGGGCCTCAGCTTTGGGTGCCCGAGATGCCCTCCTGCCAAGCTCAGTGACCTACTAGATCGATAATCATCGGCACCTACCACTTGCATGTTAGCACCCTGACCCAGCCTAGTGGACCAGGCTAGAGGCTAGCTAGGTAGCTAATCTACCTATTGCAACTTGGTACAGTGTGCATCTTATTTTGGATCGCAGAACCTCACGAAAACACCATGAACACATGCAGTAAATTCAAATATCAGCTTCGGATTCACCCACTCCGCTGGAGCTAAGCACGCATGAGATCTCTCTAGGGGGTGACATGTCGTGGAGATCGGCGACGTGCCTAAAAGATGGCTTTTCCTGACAAGCCCATAGCACACCTGTTAGGCTCAAGCGGTGAGCAGCCGTTTCATCTCATTCTCGATTTGGCTCCCCAAGGGTGTGTATGCGGTCCACGATGCTAATCACGGTTGCACAACAGGCCCTATTCACGCGCTTGCGTACTCGGCATCGCCAGGAACGTACGTACTAGCGGGGTCATCCGACCGCTCAATTAGACTCTACAACCCACAGCCCGGCACAACCGACCAGGACCAGCATCATCAGCCAGCCTCATCTCATCTCGCCGCCAAGACGGGCACGGGTGGTAGTAGTAGTAGTAGTAGTCGTAGCCTGGTGCTACCCGAGGGCCGACTGATCCAGACCTACTCGGCGCACGGGTATGAGGTGCTCTCACTGACCGTGTCGGCCGATAATGCGCGATTTGCGTCCGCGGGCGGCGACCGCTCTGTGTTTCTCTGGGACGTAGCCACCGCACAGACTCTCCGACGCTTCGGCGGCGGGAGCTCCCACGGCCACAGCGCGCGGATCAACAGCGTCTGCTTCGCGGGCGAGGACGACTCCCTCGTCATCAGCGGCGGGCTGGACGCCAGCGTGCGCATCTGGGACGTACGCAGCGGCGCCCCGAAGCCGGTGCAGGTTCTCAGCGACGCGAAGGATGCCGTCTCGGCAGTTGTCGCGCACGGCCCTGAGATCGTGGCTGGCAGCGTGGACGGGCGTATCCGCACGTACGACGTGCGCGTCGGGCGCTGTGTCACGGACGTCGTGGGTCCGAGCGTAACGAGCTTATCTCCGACAAGAGACGGGAAGGCTGTGTTGGTTGGTGGTCTAGACAGCAAGCTAAGACTCATGGACCGCGAGACAGGCGGCTGTCTGAAGACGTACGGAAACCCCGGATGGCGGAATACGGATCTTCGCGTGCAATCCATTTTAGGCAGCAAGGAGCAATACGTTCTTGCCGGGGACGAAATGACGGGAGCGCCTGGCCAGGGCACCGAAGGCAGGCTCTGGGCTTGGGATGTGATGACAGGCGAGCTAAAGGCTACGATACCTGTCCCCTGGGGCCCGCCTGGATTGGAACCCAAGAAGGTCGTCGGTCAGGATGGCAAGGAGAAGGAACGCACCAATGTCATTAGCTGTCTGGCTTGGAGAGAGGGCGGGTTCGGGGACCAATTTTGTGTCAGCGGGACCTCGGGTGTTGTGACGGTATACGGCTACAATTAATTACATATATATATATATGTGTTTGACAACCGGTCCATTAGACGAATCGGTACCATACATATATGCCAATCACCTTTATCGTCTAGTTGCATGATAATCACCTTCATCGCGAGGTGAAGGGCTCGGCTGTCTTTTTTGAAACTTTATTTAACATCGCGTAAATCGTTCACAAGGCAGATATATACAAGTAATTAATGTCATCATGCCTTGGCCTTTTACCCTGAACGCCCCTTTCTATGCGCCAAAACATCCCAGTCCCAACCTCCGCATACGTATGTACGTCCGATTACATGACAGCCTGGCTCTTGGTGCAATGGTGCACTATGGAACAGAGTCGAGAGTATCCTAACGTTTGAAGACATTAATCCATGTGCGCGTATTTGAACCAGTTCGGTCGGCAGTCTTCCTTGTTCAACCACTTCTCGCCGTCCGTTAACCGCCCGGTCTCACAGCCTCTGCATTTAGGTGAGTTGGGGCAGTTGAAGAATGGGATGTGCTGGTACCCGATGTCCCGGAACCTGACAGGTTCGTCGATTAGCGCTGCGTAACTCTAGAGAAAGAGAAAAGAAAGAGAGAAAAAATTCCCCAACTCACCAGTGAATCTTATTTTTGTCTTCAAACAGACCTAGAGCAATACTGTGGACCGGCGCGTCACCCCAGCGTTCATAAAAGAAACCGCCCGCTCGATCCAGATGATTGAAATAGTCCTCGTAGACTTGACTTCGCCAGAAACTCATATCCGCGATTTCGAAGTTTGTCCAAAAATGACAGGTGGAATACCCATTGGCCATCTCGTTATGAACGGGCCGGCGTGTTCTGTCAGTCAGCCAGCCCTCCGCGCGGTTCGGATGAAGATACTCGGGGTGCTCTGCAATGAATTTCCTTGTCTCGGGCCAGAGGGTTGGGATCGATTTGGGCGCATCATATAAGGTAATGGTGAAACCATACGTTTTGTTGTTGTCCTGCATGTAACGGAACACGTCGTAATCGACGTCACAGAAGAAGTGCACTTTGGGCTCAACTCGCCAGTAGTACTGTATATCGGCGAGGGCAGGGTGCTTGTAGAAGAGGCCACTGTTCCATCGACACATTTGGTGGTATGAGAGCATGCTTGCGTATTGGATGTCGTTCTCTTCGAGGATTTTGACAGATTCGGCGAACAGATCATCGTTGATCCACGACGGCTTCTGCCAATGTTCTTTCGGAATCACCTCTAGCAAAGCTACGTCAGTATTTGGGTCCCCCTTTTTTGCACAGGCGTTGGCAGCATACCGTATCTACATTCGGCCTTTGTGGCGGCACTCGTCTTGCGTTTGAATTCGGCGGTAAAGGGGACATCGTTGAAGAAGGTCCACGGATAATTGAACTTGTGGTTCCACGTTCGCTCCAAATCTTCCATCGACTGCAACATCCCCGCGAGCTCTTCATTACGGACCAGTGCTAGGAGGGTCGCGGGGATCCGAGCTGTACCGGCTTTGCCTGGCGCATAGGCGTCGGAGGATCGTACTAAATTCCCTGGAGGCTCGCCCGTAGCTGTGTGTTTTGTCAGTTAGCGAGTAAAACAGAGCACACGCCAGGTTCAGGACTGCTTACGATCTAGATTAGGATCCCTCTCGATCGTGCCTTGGAAGTCGGCTTTCGTCTTGAGACTCCCGAGGTCGTGTGCACCATCGCTGGGCCGATATATGCTATAGAAGCAGAAAAGGAGGACAAAAATGGCGGCAAGCGCCAGAGCGCGAACTGGCCTCGCTATGGCCATTGTAATAATGTGTTATAATCTCAAACACATGTATCCAGATATATGTAGTTGAGAGGCAGAGGGGACCGTATTGTCCCAAAGGAAAAAATCCGGGGATAGAACTGCACCTGTAACAAGCAAAACCCTACGAATCGTATAAGATGGAGGTGAAGAGGGCTAGCCGTGACAGAAAGATGGTAAGGCCAAAATGTACATGTATCGCATAAGTAAACTAGAATGCGATAGGAAAGGTGACAGAGGTTTTTTGAAGGTTAAGCGTCGAGACTTTACTTTGCGATCTAAAACCTACCAAACGTTAGGTACCTGGGCCCTCGTCACACCCCCGAGATAGGGGGCCTAAGGCATGTACCGAGTGTACAGTGCATACATAAGTACGCTACATGCTTATACGCCGTGCGCACCGTGTACACTATGTCATACATACCTAAGCGGGTGGATTCAGTGTTTGATGTACACAGTATATAGAACTCAGTACAGAAATTAGTCCATGTACAAGACGCGCCCGCCGACGCGTAATTTAAATCAACGAAGCGTTTTCCCGCCCTCATGCATGTAGCAAGCATCACAGTGTAAGAGTTGGAGCTGACTTTTTCACCGCACTCACATGCAACAAGATTCAGTATCGCATTCAGCCCTGAATTCTCGTTGAATTCCATCCCAAGTTGGGCTAGAATGGGCACATACGTAGGGGTAGAACAATGGCTTTTGCAGCTCAGCTAGGCAGCTTGACGGATGAGTTGGTGGAAGTCATCACCTCCACAACGGCCCAAGTCAGTCTCTCCCAAAGCTCTACAAGAGATTTATCACTAAGGATAGCAAGTGATTTCTAGACGAATCACGCTCGCTTTGGCGCATTGAGAGAGACGAGTCTACGAAATCTTCGTCAGCACAGCTTTCTCCGGACCAACCAGTATGAAGTGTTTTCCGCCCTCGACGGCTATGAGGAAAGATTTCGTGTTTTGAACCGTGACGGTCTTGCCGATGCGTTAAGGGATCGTCTAGATGCCCTTGCACTGTGCTCAGACAAATGGACACCCGATGTGCTTGACTTATTGCTGAAGCTGGCAGATCAGCCGGTTCAAAAATCAAATCTTGATGACCTCTCATCGCTGAGAGCGCCAGACGAGAACCCCGAGCCAAGGTGGAAATGGAGCGATATTGCCAAGGAAGACGGATGGGAAAAGGACGGCGACCTCTGGCAGAATGCCGACTTTGGCGGATACAGCTCTGACGGTGACTATGTTGATGACTATGATGAGACTGATGCGTCGGCACGCTCCGAGGATACATCGTTATCTAGCATCGAAGCCCGCTACCGTAAACGGCCTGCAGATTATAGTGAGAACCTACAGAGCCCGCTGGGCCTTGACGAAGTTCGTAAAAGTCAAGCTTGGAGGCGTAAAAAACCAGGCGTCGTCAATTCGACCACTCGGTCTCAGAATGTCACTATCACGGAAATCCAAGCGATTCGAGAAATACTCTTCATGCTAAGTGGTCTCGATAACGGACTGGTTGATCGCCAAGGGAAGCTTTCGCTCGATATTCAACTCACCCATGCCTCTAGACAAATCTTCGAATCACTCCTCATTTCTGCTAATGACGCTAGACGGCGATTGTCCCTTTTACGCCAATACGTCAAACAACAACAAGAGATACCCCTTTTACAGGCTTTCCAAGCGGCTATACAGAGCCGTCTGCGGTCATTTGACAATACCCTAGCCGGTATGCAAGCGCATTATACCAATATCGACCAGAATTTGGTCGTCAGCGTCATGAAGCTCATGAATGACCTCGACCCACTCCTTTCTCCTTTGAATTCCCTTGCCGAAACGATAGAACAACTAGAGCGGTCGAAGAATTCTCAACCCTTTTACTTTCTAGAGTTATTGTTTGACTCAGCTCAGGCATTACAGTTAGAGGGTGACGAGGTCGCCTACCGCTTCATTGGCCACCTCTTTTTCGAATGTTTTGCGGTATATCTCCGACCAATTCGTCGTTGGATGCAAAGCGGCGAACTTATAGACAACGATAAAACCTTCTTTATTTCCCGCTCGCCATTTGATGTCCCACGATCTCAAGTTTGGATTGATCAATTCAAGTTGAAAAGGACTTCTCAAGGCTCATTATTTGCACCTCGCTTTCTTCAACCAGCGGCGTCCAGGATATTCACGACTGGCAAGAGTGTCGTGATACTCAAGCTGCTGGGCAAGTACTGGCCGATTCAAGAAGAGCCCGAATATGCTACACAAGTAGACATGAATGCGGTAACAGAACTCGTGCCCTTCTCGGAGGTATTCAAAGATATGTTTGATCAGTGGATGCAGCGCAAGCATCATGCAGCTTCTGCAACTCTTAAACAGACACTGTTCCAGACCTACAATTTCTGGTCAGATGTGAACATGCTTCATCACATCTATTTGATGACGGATGGGTCGCGTTCCGAACAGTTCCTTAACGCAGTGTTCAACAATATCGATCTTTTCAATGAGAATTGGCATGACAGGTTTAATCTTACCGAGATGGCTCGCGAGGCTTTTGACGGGCTCATCGAATCTCATCGCCTTCAAGTCAGCACGTCACTAAATAGTCCATCCTCTGATGTTAAAAACGTTCGGCGAACTGTTCGAGAAGGGTTGCCGTCAATCCGCATAACATACCGACTACCTTGGCTAACACGTATTGTGGTAACAGACGAGAGTCTGGACCATTACCAAGAAGTCTTCACGTTTCTTCTCCAGCTACGAAGGGTTAGTAAAGTGCTAACTAGTGACCGTATTCTGTCAGACGGCTTGGCTTATACAGTAGAACAAGAGCTATTCTACGGTCTACGCTCGAAATTGCTCTGGTTCTGCAATACTCTTCAATCTTATCTCAGCACCCTCGTGCTTGGTCCGCTAGTTGAGAGCTTCCAGGAGCAGATGAGACAAGCAGAAGATATCGACCAAATGCTGACGTCACACTCTACTTTTACCAAACAATTGGTAGATCAAGCCTGTCTCGGAAGCAAGTTAGATCCCATTCGTCAAGGTATCCTAGATGTTTTTGATTTAGCAATCAAGCTGCAAGATTCTCGCCAAACCGAGCTAGAGAGAGAAGCAAACGAATTCCAAGAACTCTCCCGGCTGTCCGTCATGTCCTCGTCCAGGAGAAAAGAACCCAGTCGATACATCCAGGCCAGCGAAGAAGAAGATGAAACATTTCTTGGCGAGCAAGACAAGGGCGTGACCCTGCAAGATACAGAAGCCACCTACGGTCAGGTTCTGGGTGAATCCCGATCCGCTCTCGATCGGCATCTGAAGTTCATCTGTGGTGGCTTGAGAGGCGTTGCGAGAGCTAGTGGTAGCGAAGCGGCGAGCAAGTGGGATATACTAGCAGAGATGCTTGAGGTAGGAATTCGAGGACCCTGATGACACAATCTACATCTATCCCATCGAGATGCGAGCTTATTATAGCCCGAGTATGAAGTAATGTGGCGATGCTTCGATGATGATAGTAGCTAGTCCCTATTATTATGTAAACCCTCCGCTAAAATAAAGTGGCAGGGGCCTGGCAGGGGGTCACTCTTCACAAACATATGATTCACAATCCGTGCTCCAGCTTAGGCCTAGCCTATGGGGGGATACGTTCTAAGTGGTGCTTTTGTAGATGCGATTGACGTAAATCACTACGGCCAACTGAAAGTACCTATCTACCTTCCCCGCACGATATCCCCGGTGCGTGATTCACCGGGACCTAAGTACCTACCTACCTACATGTGGTTGCTGAGCCGCAGTGGGGCATCGACATGAGGCTGAAATTACGGCACGTGATTATTTCAGCCACATGTCTTGTCCCTCCAGCCAACCAGCAACAAGCAGGCTTGCGTAACTCAGAGAACGATCTTGTTCGATATCAGAATCTCATCCATTTTTTGGTTGTATATCCATTTCATAGCCGCCAAACCCAACCTAAGCCGCAATGTCTGAGCGCAAAGTATTGTACGTCATGTTTCTCATCTCCTCGCGCTTCCTATATGCTAACTACCACGCAGGACTAAATACTATCCTCCGGATTGTAAGTATCACCGGCAGTTCTCGATCCAGTGTTTCGGCCGCCTTGAAAGTTGCGACTCGATTTCGACTTGGCGTTGTATCTGAAACGCGCTTTACATTTCAAGATCTCTCGAAGATATACCCAACGGAAACTACGTACTGACTCTTTATATCACAGTCGATCCTAGTGCGATCCAGCGGTGAGTACTCATCGCAAAGTTGGAGTCTCGCGGCAATATGCTGACTCAATATTGAAGTGTTCGTAAGCCGAAAGCGACGGGTCCTAAGGTTCAGACCGTCCGATTGATGGCTCCATTGTAAGCTACCATCTTCATATCCGCTCTCCGCTTCTAACGGCGCTGACTATCTTATAGCTCCATGAAGTGTCTTCAATGCGGTGAATACATATACAGAGGACGCAAATTCAAGTGAGCAATCTCTGGCGTTAAGCCTCAGGAGGTATCATCCGGGAGCACTTACTAACCAGGTATGAAGCGCACGGAAAGAGACCCCGATCGACGAGAAATACCTAGGCATTCAAATCTTTCGGTTCTACATCAAATGCACACGATGCTCTGCTGAGGTAAGCGCAATAAATTCATCATTCTCCAATTGTATATACTCTGACACTGAACCTGTGCTTCAATAACTTCAAGAGTTTTTTTTTTTTTTTTTTTTTTTTTTTTTTTTTTTTTTTTTTCCTTTTCCTAACACGATATCATGCAGTGATACTGACTATTTCAGATTTGTTTCAAGACGGATCCAAAGAACAATGACTATGCTTGTGAGCGGGGTGCAAAACGTAACACAGAACCATGGCGTGTGGGACGGGAGGAAACGGATGAGGAGCGACTAGACCGACTGGAAAGAGAGGAAGAAGAGCGCGATGCTATGGTGGAACTTGAGGCAAAGACCGTCGACGCGAAGCGCGAAATGGCCGTCGCTGATGCTCTAGACGAGATTCGAACTCGTAATGCGCGCGTGGAGCGTGCAGACCGAGATGGTCTAGAGGCCAGCGCCATCCCAGCTATTGATGAAGAAGTTGAACGCCAGGAGAGAGAAGATGCAGAAGCGGCAAGACGCGCATTTTCCGCCAGACATTTGGACGACATGATCATGGAGGAAATCATCGATGATGGGGAGAGCACGAGCTCGTCATCTTCATCATTGCCCCAAGAATCTAACGGCACTGTATCGAAGCCCAACGCCGCGCCAACTAGTTCGGCAGCGGCCAACGGTATATCCACCGACATGCCACCGCCATCCTTCAAGCGTGTAGTGAAAAAGAAGAAGGATCACGCAGCACTGTTAGGGATCAAGAAGAAGCCATCATTAGTTTGATGCACTCAGATGAAGTGTATACGACGAAGAGCATGAATGGATTATTTAGTTAGCATAGCGAGCGGTGTATCAGGCGTTCTTGGGACTACTGTGCGGAAATCAAATGACCACTTCCTATTATTTGTTGTTTAGTTCGTTGATGTATTAGTGGATCGAAGGTAACTAACCGTTCGATGAATTAGCAACGATGGATAAATCGTGTGGACCCTACTCACTTCCTGAACGGTCATGATTCGATTGTCTAACCGTCCAAAGTTGTAATCAAAATAGTCGTGTCGCAAGTACACCCCATAAGAATTGATTAACAATGATAAAGCACATAGCACATAATATGACATTTTCAGGATAGGAGCAGTTAACTGTTTATTTCTTCATATATGCCGTAATAAAACCATTGACCATGGCGCCCTCCATTCCTTCTACGCTCGCTAATGTGTACAATTTTCTATCCACCAAGATGGTGTTGCTTGTTTTCCATGATCCATGCTATGCTTCGTGTGCGCCATACCATGATGGAAATGCCCAAACGCCACGCTAAAAAAGACAAAAATCCAAACCCGAGCCCGCGCTATGTGGGAGAGTCATTGTGTACATAAGTCGTGTCTTCAGGGCCGCCAACCTGTGGCGACGTGTTAGGCGCAAGTTTCGATGATGATGATCCTCCTCAGATGATGTGGATCGACAAAATGCGGGCGCGCTTTACGAGTGATACTCGTGCGTGCCGTTCACGCCTCGTGCTGAGCTTGGATGGCTTGACGAGGAGGTCCCGTTTGGCATGGAGGACACCGGTGGTGACTGGCTGCGTTGGCGACGACGAGACGAGGCCGATATGTTGGCTGCTTCCATCTGTCTCTTGGTGTGGGAGTGCATAATTCGAGAGTAGCTAGCCAGATCGACGGGTGGTGACATGGTGGTGGGCATGGAGATGGTGTAAGCTCCTCGAGAAGACATTTTGATGATGTGTGATTTGAAGTAGGTGTTGTATATCGAGATGTGGGGCTTTGAGTTGATCTAGAGTTCTCGTGATGAGATATTGGAGAGAGTTCGTGGAGGAGGATAGGCTTTGATGAAATGGTTGTTTGATAATATGAAGCTGTTTGTGTGTGATGATGAGTAAAAAATAAGACGGAATTGTCTTGGGATCTGGACTCGTTTATATGCGAGAATAAGAAGAGAAAGACAAGACGACTAGTATGACAAGACCTCTGACTTCAGAGGTGGGATCATACAACCAGACGCTAAACAGGAACGGTCAGAGTGGTGTAATGCTCGATACCCACCAATGTGCGTAAGATGTAAGTTGTTCTCCAATTCTCCAAGCCATTTGTCGTGCAGATCGACAGCAAAGCTGTTTCTGGAGAATGCACCAACGGCGGGCGAGAGACGAGTGGGTGTAGGGGCGGTGGATACCCAGGCCAATCAGGCCTCCTCTTCAGTTAGGGGTCTTCCGATTTTCGCCACAAATGATGCAGTGTAAGAACCGGGGAGACATGACTTCCGGTCGGGCCTAGATTGGCTCGTACGGGGCTGCTGCTGCGCTCGTTGCCAATGACATGCTCACGATGACGAAGGAGACGCATGCGGGCGCGCTATCTTAATGCAGGGTACTGTGGGCTAGTCTTAATTGGGTAGGACCCTGCAGATCACTCGAGGGCAGTTGAAGTCATCGCATTATGTCATCCCATTGGCCTTCTTGCCATGTGTCAGCCTTGGGGCGACGGCATACCGAATCTTGCGAGATGGTGGAAAAGCTTGGTGATCAACTTTGATCGGCCCCATGCGGCTCGCAATTGCTCTAGCTCTCGAATCCTTGTAATTAGGATAGTTACGTAGAAAATGGTTTCCAACAGTGCGTCGAGATTCTATAATTTGCCTCAAGGCTTATGGCCAGTATGCCAGTTTGCCAGCTACTAGAATTTCATCACAAAGGCAACCTCGGGCAACCATCTCAAATCTATTCACAATTTTGCCTAGCAGGTGACATCATATGGAAATGGTAAACGATATGTGTTCTCAAAGCGAGCTAGTATTCCGATGCACCTTCACTTGAAACAGATTTGCCGCATTTCAGTGAAAATGACTGACTAGAACTGACAAGAACTGACATAACAGATCTTCTTGAAAAATTTGTTGCTTGATTCGAATTGTCTGGGAATTTTGTGGGTTGATATCAAGGGTCCATCATATCTGCGTGCATTTTAGCCTTACTACTATTTAGCAAGGCGTAAACATGCAGCAAGTTTCCAGTTTCCCATAAAAACGCCCACGCCTTGCGTTGCTTGTCTTCGGCAACACGAGGGTACATATTAATAAATGCATACTTGAACAACTTATGGTTCCCGCCCGAAGAGAGACATGGATCCTCCCGCTTCCAACCCGTTGATTCACCCAAATTGTCTCACAACAGAAGCGATGGCGTATGAAGTGAAGGCAGACTCTAACTAGTATTCTATTGATTTGATAAATTAGGCTTAGATGCCAAGCCACTCGGCAGATAGAGAAAATCGCCATGTGGTCCCGGTCTACAGGATCTGGGCTCCGACCCATAAATGACGTCAATCTATTCAACACACACATGGGTGTGCATATATTCAGACAGAACGTCGTTTTCTCTAAACCAGTAGCCGAGAACTTCTGCAGCTAAGTAGGGTAGGATTGAATACCTGTTCATCTGCATCCCTTTGAGATGCACCATAATGTCACACCGAGGTGGAACACCCTGCAGGAAGAAAAGAATAGAAAATGATACACGCTCAACAACAACCAGAAGTCTCTACAACGAAATGAAGGTCGCGTGCCTGTAATTTTCTGTTTCGTCATTCTATCGACCTCTATGCGTTGTGAGCGCTGCTACCCCTGGGGCTGACCTCAGCAGTCGTAGGTAGCAAAACTGGAGGGAATAAAGAGTTCTAGCCCAGCTGCATTGCGGTGTGGATGGAATCAGTCGTCATTGACGTGGACTTCGCCTTGCAACAAAACATTGAAGATACGTTTCAGCATCTGTATTCATATAGCCCGATCAGCCCTAAAACTACCGGGTCCCATATTCGTCCTTCGCCATGTCCACTCTTCCTCTATTATGCTTGTCGCTCGCGCCTTTCCTAGACTAATAAGTCCATATCGGGAACCTTGACTTATTACGTCGTTTGTAGTGGTCCACCTTTGGTCGATCTATAGCTCTGATTATACCAGGCAAAAAAGGAAAAGCGAATAGAACGTAAGTACGAACCAGTCTTGCCAGTATTTGGATTCACTACCCTTTATTGCATCACACAGGTCAACCAACCATTCAGAGACTACCTTATGCTTCCTCCGTTTTTTGTATGTTCTCGAAACTAAATGATTATCGAACTAGAAAACAAAAATGATGTATTGCCAAACATCTATTATCGCGGCCGTATTTACAGGGTAATGCTGTGGGATGACGTATCAGTTTCGGTCATCGCTATCCACACATTTCATCCGGATAACATCCACATCTAGGCGTAAGTTCATAAACAGTCCGCTAGGTTGCTTGCCTAAGGGTGTTCCTATCTGAGTTAAAATAGCAACACAAAGATCTTGATCACTGACCTCATACTGCAAACTTCCACGTGGGAGACGATAGGGGAAACAGTTCGTATTTAGTTAATAGCCGCCATAAAATGGATTTCTTTAGGGAACCTCCAGTTGGGTGTGACCCTACGACATATGCGTCGTATACCGCCACACAATGCACCCTACGTAACTACACACAATGGAAAGGATTTTCAAATGTGACAGCTAACATCTCTCCTCACATAGCCAGTAGGGTCAGGTCCGAGGTGAGATTATAGGTAACACACTCCTAGCTTTAGCCTCCATTGGCAATCTATACTTACACATGCACGTACCCGTTTCTGCAACGTCACACTTGCTAATATTACTGAGGTGTATAGCTACCTTGGTATCGATATCACCACACCAAGAATCAACCACCGATCCGGTTCCGTTCCCTTAGGATACTATACCCCACGATATCCTGAACCCATACGTACGCCACCAAACTCCTCATGTTGATCAAACCTCCATAGGGAATTAGAAAAATTCCGGCGGAGATACCCTGGTCGTCACTTCATTTACGGTTCATATTACGCAGATCGAGCCGCTCTGCGGTTGAAGGTGTCTTGTCTCGGTAGTACGTACATACAACAGGGAGTATGCTACGCCAGTTATATCATCAGGAGTCATAGGGAGGGTGATATCCCAACAAGGTCGCTTAAAACCCCCCAACGCTATAGTTGCTGATATGTCATTTCTCTCCATCACCCCAACCGCCAAATCGGAGAAGCGCCGTCACAGCAATATACAAAATGATAACCCGGCAATGCGAAGCCAGAAGAGAGATAACATGTGCACAACCACCTATCATGATATCGCTACCGCCACAGTCGATAATGTTGTATAACGTTGCCCCTAATTGGTCATCCTATTTCGGCACGTGGCGCTGGTCGGAAAATAATGAACCAAATATTTTTCAAAATTATTAGGGACTTATCATATGGACTGACTGGCAAATTGTTCTCTGTGAGCTATCATATACGCAGCCACTTGACCCCGAGTTGGTGTCCAGATTGCACGATGGCACTTCTATAAGGCTAATGCTCTCTTTTTTTCCTTCTGCTTTTGTTTTGTCTTCGAGCGACTTGGCTTCATCTGCTAGTTTCTGTCTTCAAACGTATCTCTTCGAGCCTTCTGCTTTTCAATATGGCTATCTTGCTGACCGAATATTTTGTAATCGCACGTGGCTTAGCCTCTCCGTCTCCGTATCTCCTATTCTTGTTTTATAATATAATAATACATATTGAACCGACATCAACAATCGAGATCTCTGGCCCGCACGGATTGATAGTAGAGCTTCGCGGAACAGGGGAATCTCTTAATATTTATCCTGATATTATCGAAGATGATGCTTCAAGCACCACAACCCCAAAAAGAGTCTAAGTCTCGAAGCGTCCCTCTACAGCGGCCACATATAAAGACATCCGAAACCTGCCATTCAAATACTCAACATTCCGATACCGAAGTCTGACCCTCCACCCTCGAAATCTCGACCTCGAAACCAGCTACTAGATCGATACAATCCTCAGTCTGCGTCTTCGATAAGATGTACCGCAGAGAGGTACAACAGGCTTCCTTTCAAACCGGAAGCTTTGCTCCTAGGCAGATTCAATTTGTGAACAGGCAGCAAGGAGATGTGTGGGTGAGCTGTTCTTCTCGCGAGTAAATACATGTGGTCCTCAGGGTGGAGCATGGCTGCCTTCAAGTCGAATATTCCAATAATGTTCCACAACCGACAAAATAATCAATCGAGAAATCAAGGAGGTGCATCTCAACACGGCGATTCTATAGCAAGGGCGTTAATATAAGTGTGTTGCTATATATGGGCTTTGCTGGTAGTGATAAATGAGCTACGTCTTCCGATTTAGAAGCTCATCGTGATATTACCCATGTTATATAATATTAATCAGAGCTCTACTACAAAAGGTGGTGAACTTCAAGGGGCTAATTCCCATAAGAGTTAGTTGATGGCATACCGGTAGCATCCTGGCATTGATGTGTCGGCAATTTCTATCTCGTGAGGGAAGAATGTTTACGCTCTCTTCTTCGTAACTACGACTCGACATCATTCTTTCTACTTATACTTCTATACTGATAGATCTCTCGTGCTAGGTCTAAAACACCCTTTGAAACTTCCTATTGTCCATATTATCAGGTAAATCTATATATGAAGCCCATGGTTCTATGTGGAAACCCAGACCTGGCCTGGAGTCCTGGAGGTCTGGATTAGTGAGTGTCTAGGACCGCCACCGAACTAGTGATTATAGGATGCAGTGCGATCCAGAATGAAATAAAGGATTCTTGAAGATCTTCCCAGACTATCGGTGCGAATAGGATATCCGAGGTCGGTACGAAAATAGCAAATCGTCGTCTGCGAGCCGTCACGTAAAGCAGCTGGCTACTTTACCCCTGAGCTCGTGCCCAAGCCACACTTCAGGACTGACCTAACAAAATCTTCCTTTCCTTATGTTGTCAATAGTCATTGCTGTTCGGTCGATTTAGCCATTCCCACGTGTTTCTGCCTTCTGCGAGCTTTCTACTCTCGACATGGCTGGTGATCTTTCAGTCCATTTCCTAGGGTTCTTCCTTTTCTACGTGATCAACGGGATATTGGGATATTGTAGAGAGTTACATAGGATTATTGAGACACAGATATAAACGCTTGATCGACCGTTTCAGGAACAGTCATTTCTTAGAGGACGCCCTTAGAACCAAGAGATGTTTCTCGGCCTCGGAGCGCCTAACAACCTGATGCCGGCTATTAAGATACTTGCTATTCTAATCTTGCAATCTGCTCCTCAGTCCCCGATATAGCGGCCTCGAAAGTAGCCGATAGTTCGACACGGTTTCCATTCTGACAAGGGCTTGGAATAATAGATTCAATTTTAGTTTCTACTTTCAGTAGATGAAGTTGTTCAACTGAAGCCTGTATATCTTGGCATTTAGGTGATGTAGTTGAAAAATTAGTTAATCTATGTATCCGAAACTAAGTGATTAAGTCCAGTATCTCCTTCCTCGGCTCAGATAATTCATCTGGACGTCCGTTGTCAATCTCGATATGTAATAGGGCATTATTATGTACGGTACTACCGTATTCTTCCGTGCTCACTAACGCCTTTGAATTCTCAAAGCTGGGTATCGATTTTTCCATTCTTCCAATGGTACAAGAATTATACAAGTATAGGACCATGTCGTTTCGGATTTTCTACGCTTCAAAAAGCCTACGCTTGGCTGCGTTAAGGAAATCGAGATATAAAAGTTGATGACAGGGTTGCGGCCTGCTTAGCGTCACCAAAGGAATGAAGTGCGAGTTGAGAATCGCAATCTTCGCTGTCGTTGGCTCTCGTTCCAAGAAACGAAGGTGGCATGGCAAAACCTAAGTAGGTTTGCGGAAGCGTAATCACGAAATCCGCCACCGTCGGCCGCGCATTGAAGGGAGAGCTCAGCTCACACCACTCATCTACGCTTTAATGGCGAAGGCCTAGGGACCCTGCATCGTCCAAAACCTCAAATATACCACTGATCTTGCGTGTGGGTCCTCTCACCGGACCGCTAAAAATGTCGAGTGTCCCTGGAGCTCTCGAGGGTGATGGTTCCAGTAAGTCGAGTTCCGGCCCTTCGCTCTCAGGCTGTGTAAAAGGAGAAAACGGCGACCGCGGCGTGATCGGCGATGACAGCGTAGACGAAGAGCTTGGTGACGAGGGAAGTACTGTCGATGCATCCAGCAGGTATGCAGCCAAGAGCTGGGTGAGGTCTGCAGTGGCTGCGGGCGGGGGCAGAGAGAACACCGGACGGCTGATTCGTTTGTATGAGCGCGGTGTCTTCTTGGAGCTCTGGGGAGATTCTAGATTCCCTGCATTGCCTGCTGGAGAGTTTTGATGGGTGGACGCTCGTTTGCTCTGTCGTCGCCTGAGTTCTGTCTGCTTCCGAGGTGATAACGACGTCAGGAACTTGCGTCGCGGCGCGGGTGGTGGCGACGGATGCGCTGATGTGGGAGTTTGAACGGGACGCCCGAATAGATCTATGCCCTGAGCTACGGGGATGTTGCCTGACACAGTGGACTCGGCCTCACGAAGAAGCAGTTCCATCTGGCTGTCATCTAGTTCGGCTAGGAGGTCCAGGACGCGGTCAACCGAGGACCGCGACCGGTGGTGGGATTTGCGCGGCATCTTGGATTCTCTTCGTTGTTTTTCACTCAAATCGATAGCTGAATGCTACAATGAACGCGAGAAGAAGGGGGTTGTTGTTTGAAGATTGACGATATGAGAAGCCGAGGTGGCATCCCTCCTGTTCGTATTAATGCTATATTTAATAGGTAAGGGTCGATAGCTAGCAGCACTTGCTTGCTGCGATTGACCAATCAAACCCCGGTAATTATGACAGGAAGGTACCCATTTACTGTAAATGGAAGCATCAGCGTTTCACCTACCTAGGTACCTGGTATGCTAGGGCCCTAAGGGGCTGAGGGGGTTACCTGCACGTCGGTAACCTCATGCGCTGTAACTGCAACTCGTTTCACTGTTTGAATCATGCCTCGTCCATTCCTTCAAATAAATCATCGTCCAGATCCGGAATACAAGTCAATCATGAGAGAACACATAACGCGGCTAACAAAGACGACGACGCCACTAGGACTCACAATCTATAGGTCTATCCTCACTTCTGCACACTCGTATGGCGGAGACCGTGTCGGGCCGTCAGCAATAGTCCCCGGCGTATGTTCCGGAAAGACAACTGAGCCCGTCGTGAAGCTATATACGACTCAAACGGCGAACGCCATAACCGAGGATCATGAGAATATGATGCGAACATTCACTCATTATGATCGGATGACTATTGTTTGACTCGTGCGAGCTATGTAGATACCAGTCTAAAAATGAGAGGTCCATGTTGACTGTCACAAAGTATTGAGTGTTAATTACACGTACAGACACACACTAGTAGAGCGCGCTCGTTAACCTCGTACCAACAGACATCATCGGAGTCCCATCTCACCGGGCTAGGGCTCTTGTGGACTACTTCAATAGTCATTCCTCATAGCCACTGTCGGGGTAGTAGTCGTTATAACCACCGTCGTCGCCGTAGTCGTCGTTGCCAAAACCATCGTCGTCGTAGTCACCGATGCTGTATCCATCCTCATCTTTGCTGTGTTTCGGATTGGAATTAGAACCGGAATAAGAGCCAGAATCAGAGTCGAAGGAGGCGGAGCCATTATCTTTCTTTTCACCATGAGCATCGCTCTGCCTACTCTTGCCTTTATTTCCATTCGAGCTAGCAGAAGGACTAGTCTCACTATCCTTCTCTCTCGCACGCTCGCTAGTCGTTGCCTTGTATCCTCTATCAATTTGGCGTTCTTCCTTGAAACGAGATCCTTGGTTGCAGTTGATAGCGCTCTTCTTCTTGAAGGACAGCCAACCAGGCGGAGTAGTAGCTATTACAGCCGGGCTGGGGGACTCTCTGAACGGAGTGTACTTGTTAGAGTAGGGTTTGGCAGATACTAGGTCGGAAAGAAGAATGTATTCACCTATGGCATAAAGCACGACAGTAAGACTCATGTCGACGGTTGTTTTCGCCGAACTTTTGTGGTTCACGATCAGTCTTCTAAGTCAAGCAGGTATGTGAGTACACGCCACATGTCTGGAGGGGTATTCCAACAGTACCTCGCGACCATCAGGGGTGAGTGAACGGAAAACATTCCCTACCCACACGTTATGACTCTCGCTCATGGTCTTAGAGTGTGTCCGATGTATCAGAGGGGTCTGTGTGGTCTGGTCGAGGTAGTAAAAAGTTATGATTTTCTTGTCGAGATGGCAAGATATACTCGAATGTGAGACACTGTGTGACCTGGTTGCTCCCTACAGTTGATGTACTTATTGACACCAGGCAACAGAAACACATAAACACTTAGCTGAGGAGGTGGCTTTTTTGTTGAGACACCTTTGTACCTTGATATTTCATTCAATACTGCATACTACGTATATTGGCAAGTAATATTCTCGTCGCTGTCAAATATCTAATAACTTGTATACGAGGACTTGGAACAATAGATTCAATTCAACTAACAATCCTCTTCAGTTTTCAAGGGGTCCTTGGCTCACTCTTTCCGCTTAGGATATATATACGACCTCGTTCGTTTGCTACTTCTTCATACACGTAGATTCTAGGTGGGCAACCTCCGATTAGGCTCCCCTGATCTAGCTCTCCCTTACAGTTCGGCTTCGGCCTCGCGATGTCGCCGGCTAATAGCCGCTGTGCTCTCTGTCTATATGTCTTTGCCGATCCCTAACTAGTGTCTAGCAGCCCATGTGGCGCTCAACGTGGATATTATGGTCGAGATTCTGATATGATTGTTATGACCATGTGAAGGTTTAGGGCAAACAAACTAGCTAACCCATCTTAGAACCAGCAGTAAGCAGAGTAGGCGTAGTCTACTTCAATCAATGAGGCAGAATGAGAAAGAAATATTAGGGGGTATTCTACGTTAGATAGATAATTGTGATTATGCGTTGCATGCGTCGATTCACGCGCTGAAAGAATGGATGAGAAGGCGAGAGCTGAGGTGAGGGAGGACGTTGTTGCGTATCTCCTACGTTTTCCGGCGGCCATACTGTACGAGAGCTGAGGGTACACTGTACCTCGACGAACACCTCCACTTGACGCCATTAAAATCCATAAAAGCGTGAACGTCGGGCAGTTCATTTTTCCATCGAAACATCGAAACTGACCTCTTTATAATTTCCCGAGTGACGCTAATATTTTCCGTCTCCCAATTTCCCTAGCCGCCTACAAGCCACGAGGGAACGAATCTTGCGTCATGGCACCACCGGAAATCAGCGTCAATAACCTGACGTATACATTTCCCCAGTACGATACGGGGTTAAGCAATGTCTCCTTAAGCGTGCCGGCGCGTAGCCGTACGCTACTTATCGGCGCCAACGGTGCAGGCAAAACCACGCTATTACGCCTGCTTGCTGGCAAGCGCCTTGCGCCCAGCAACAGTATCAGCATCTCCGGCGTGGACCCTTTCAAAGAGGGCCTCGAGGGAGTCACCTATCTGGGATTGGAATGGGTGCTTAACCCGATTGTTCGAACGGATATTGGTGTTGACGAGCTTCTCCGCTCCGTGGGTGGCGATGCATACCCGGAACGTCGAGACGAGCTCATCTCGGTCCTGGACATCGACGTGAAGTGGCGTAGTAAGTAATTTCACCAGTGATTTTTTCCTTGGGCTTTCTTAGGTGTTTTTTTGGAGGGGGAGGAGAAGAGGGAGGTTCAGGGATGAAATACTTGTGAACTACGCTCGGAATGGCACTGACTCCGACTACTGTAGTGAGTGCCGTCAGTGATGGCGAGAGGCGGCGTGTGCAGCTGGCCATGGGTCTGGTGCGCCCTTGGACTATACTGCTTCTTGACGAGATCACGGTAGACCTGGACGTGCTGAGTCGCGCGGAGTTTCTCGGCTGGCTGAAACAGGAGACAGAGACCCGTGACTGTACCATTGTCTATGCTACGCATATCCTCGATAATCTGGCGGGTTGGCCTACTCACCTCGTCCACATGCACCTGGGCACCGTTCGCGAATGGGGCCCTGCGGACAAGTTCCTTGGCGAGAGCGCAAACCTCCGCAGTACGGGCAACAGTCGCCTTGGCGAATTGGTGCTTGGCTGGTTGCGCGCGGATTTAAAGGACCGCGGCCCGCGAAACCTAAAGACCATGGGCACGGAGGGCATGGCTTATTCGACTGGGGGTATTGGTGGCTATGGGCTTGAGCACAAGGACTGAACTCATTGTGCAGACCCGATTTGGCGGAGTTGCAACTTGACACGGGGATTACGAAAGGGGGGCTATGTAGGAGAGGCATTTGGTTTTGCGAATGGCATAAGACGGCGTTGGGCGACTGCACTTAACTTGCATTTGCGGGCGTAGGGTGTTTCAACATGACCATGAGTGGCGTTTTCGAAGGTGGCATTCATCATCTGCCTGGACTGACTGTACCTGGAATTTATGATGGAAGTTTCATGATACCCTTTCAACAATGGCTAGTTGGAATAAGATAGATAACTCGGTTTACGGACTAAACTGGTCAATATAAACATTTCGACGAGTTCTGTTCCGCAGGTCTTTCTTCTGTCTGTGTCTCAGCTTGGTTGGGTTGAGTCTTCCTCGCGCAGCAACTGGCTCTTGGTTTCCGTCAACTTGGAGTTGTCTATATCGTATAACCAGGCAGCTGGTTATTGCCAATGAGTAGCAGAGGATTGTCGGGTGCGTGCATAAGTACCAATCCCATGAGGCGATTGCTACCGGCAAGGGCCTATTGAGTAGGCTGTCCTCGCCGTAGAGTTCCGATCGTAATAGACAATAGGTGTTCAACTCCATCCATACCATGCCTGTTCAGGTAGTTTAGAACACCACGACGATATTCATCCCAGGAAGCGTTTATACCGCCTCTATCGCCGAGTGTTCTTAGGCTGGCTTTTGTAACGGGGCCAGCGTGCTTAGTATCGAGCCCTTCGTGTTCTTCCACTTGTTCTTCTAGCTCTCGCAGAGACGAGATTGCGAATAGACTGAAAACGGGAGAGTAGGACAATGACAACAGACTCGCAAGAGAACCACCTATCGAAAGCTTTGTGACATAGGATGACAGATCCTTAACCAACGACCGAGGAATCATACAGCCTTTGGCGTTGGGGTCTTCGTCACTTAAGGCGCGCTGTCTCCATAAGCAGTTGCAGATATCCATTAAGAAACCGTTGAACTCAGGAATGTGCTTGGGTGTGTAGTTAATATCTGCCACATCTATCGCAACCTGGAATCCCACTTTATATTTAGCAACAACGGCGCATACCCGGGACACGGTTAGAGGGGAGGAAGCGAAAAACATATTGTAGATGAGCGTTGCTGGCGGGACTGCGGTGGCTTGACCATGCACAAGAAGGTGAGCATCGGAAGCTAGGGAGGACGTCTGGTAGTAGAAATCTAGAATCTTTCCATGTGTTGACACGTCAGGTGATGTCTGTATGAGGGTTAAGCAGAGGTTGTTGACGTGTGCAACGAGGCCGGCGGCACTTTCGGATGCTTGTGAGAGCTTTGTATCTGACGACGCCCAATGTACTATCCATTGACGTAATAGACATGTAAAAAATTCCAAGATCTGAATCTGGGAATGTGACGTCCCATCTAGTGTCTTTTGTTCAAGAGGTTGGAATATACTGGTCAGGAGTTCTGCGCTTGGTCAATCATAAGTGTCAAGATCGTATCACACCGTCTTTCTTACCTGGAAAAGCCGCCAACGGCGTATACGTTAAAATTTCGATGACTAGTTCTCTCCCCTCAAGGCCATCC